>JAUEJL010059714.1:0-18710 GCA_032274825.1 Drosophyllum lusitanicum | reverse complement strand
ATGAAGCTTATTTTCTAAAAACTAAAAGCTCCAGCTCTTAAAAGCTTTGAAAAGCTCCCGCCAAACATACCCTATATCTTCTTAACCGCAAATAAATAACATGTAACGTCTATACATTTTCGCTCTTCATCTTCTTTGTATTTGGTGTGTCGTAGTGAGAAGAATAAACAAGAAACATTCCTCACATCGTATTATTTATGTTCATCCAAAGACACTAATTCAGAAACTTCAGAGGTAAATGGCAATCGAGTCTCCCGTTGCAAGTTCGGACTTTTTCCAGATTTAGACTAAAATCTAGACCGAACAAGTTAGATCCGACCAATTTCACGGCTTGGGAGAAAATAGTTCCTTCGGCAGAAAAAATATAGGGTTTTTGTTTCAAGACTTGTACAAGAATATAAAAAATAGAAGCCGTTGCCAAGTGTATTTCAAACACCAAAATACAACTATTTGAGTAAAAACGCAAGAGGAGACCAATGTAGCCAAATATGCCTTTTGATGATCTTATTCCGTTTCGGTCAAACCATGCAGAACATTTCACTTACCACCACATAGTTGTCTGTTTTGCCCACACAGGCAAACCACTTTGTTTCTAGTAACCAAACAAGAACTTCCCGAAAGATCATTCGTCCTTGTACTACTTTTGTCCAATCTCGCTTAACAGCAGACAACTCGTGGAACATGTCATGCTTATGACCCCAAAACGTGTTTGGTGAGGTCAAAATTTTCTTGAAAACCTACCATCTTTCTCATCCACAGCTAACGTGGGTTCATCTAAGGCGTTATACACTATGCACATAACAAGGTGACATCCCTAATTGGTTGTGACAACCATCACTATGACACATAACCAAAAAAAGAAAGAAAAGGAACATATATTCATATGCCACAACCTTTTGAAATGGTCAAAAATTCTTGATATGCAATTATGCATCATGATAGAAACAACATTCACGAAGTGAATAGAGAATCATAAGTCAAACATCTGTTTTCTTAACCAAAACTATAGTCAAACAACCAGAACCTACCTGGTTATGTCCACTTTAAAAGTTACGAGATCCATTGCCTCTTCCGTTAGCAATACCACCACCATAACGTCCTCTCGATGAATCATAACTTCCTCTGCCTCTTCCCCCTCTTCCTCCTGCCCAAAAAGCAGATTAAATCATTTTTCAAAACAGAGATCCTTTTTCAAAATGGGTGGTCAGCAAAATCAAAACTAATAATCTTTTTGCAGGATCAGATAGAATTGACCCAAACACTTTTAACCCAAACTCATTAAATTGTTATATTATTTTAAAAGTTAAGTCTATTTTTGATCTTATCTTTGCCCGTCTAGTTTCTAGCAATTTTCTTTATTTTCCCCATTTGAAAGGGCATAGGATCAAAACCACAATTGATTAATTGTAAAGTAAATCGGTCCAAATTGCAACCTTCTTACATTACAAACAAGAATTGTTATCCTGTCTGAAAAAAATAGTGGTTTTTTAACATTTTCTCAAAAAAGATAGTTGCTTTGTATTGATCAAGAAAAGTGAACTCAATTAAAGAATGCGAAAGATAAAAACCAGTCTTTCAGAAAATAATGCCAAATGATGTCAAGGGATAAACTAGACACGTACTTCCTCCACGAGAACTGCTGCTGCTGCCATTAGCTCTCCTTTCCTCGATATAGACTTGCCTTCCAGCTAGTTGTATCGGGGATGCCTGAAAATTAATTAACAAATAACACAATTTAGTTTCATTAAAAAAAATACAAAAAGAAACAAAAGAAATAAATATCATCATACTTCATTGTCCAAATATGTTCACCATCAGAGTTAACCATTTAAGAAAGACTATTAAAAAAGGATTTCATTATCTAACAGCAATTTACTTTTTCAAAAATAAAATTTAGCTCAAACCTCTATAGCTTTCTGAACACCACTAAGGTCCTCAAATTCCACAAACGCAAAGCAAATACCAACATCCTGCACATTTAAAAGTTAGATTCTACGCAAAAAAGATAATTGGCAATTAACATATAATTAAAAAAAGAAAAACCTTCCGGTTCTTTAAAAACACGCCATCCTCCTTTATTCTCCCAAAATTCTTGAACTCCTGAAGAATTTCTAGGCTAGTAACTGTAGTGGGCAAGTTCCTCACATAAACAGATTTTGATTCACCTAAAAAATATGAATTGAAATCATACGTTAACACAATAAATACTCGATCAAAATTTCCACATTGTTGAAAAAGTGTTTTAGGCAAATCCAAACCACCTGTTTTGACCAACAAAAAAACTATTTATCTTGACCTCAACACCTTCTGACCCACCCACATAGATCCATCAGTAAAATGGAAATAGATGATAAATGCATTCACCTTCTTCATTAACTAAAGTGTCCTCGGTAATATAAGGAATCCTTTCAGGCACATATGTAGCAACTGGTTCTGGTGGCTGATGCCACTCAGTTGTAGGTGGAATGGTCTTTACAGCAGCTGCTTGTGTAGTAACTGATGGGACAGTTTTCCCCTTTGATTGCAACTATAATTTAAATTTTTCATGGAAACAAGAAAACAAGAAGAAATTAGTTCCAAAAAACCAGTAAGGAAGCTACAGAGCTTACGTGGTGTTTCGATACACAGTTAAAAATAAAACTGATTACGTGATATTGAATAATAATCAGAACTAAATGATCTGCTGCAAAAGATAGTCTTTGGATTTTATTTTGCTGCTGAGTTGAATAATCAAACAAATGATTATTAAAGTGTAAGTCTTCTTTTACACTAAAATAGTAAAATGATAAACTAACCAAAAAGCATTCTATTTTATTTCTAAAATATCCTATGACAATTTATTTTTTTACACTATTTATTAAACAAACTTTGAAAAAATACAATACATAATATATCGTTTTAGAATTATTAGCCATAAATGCATATGAAAAAATATAAAGAATACTTTAGTTTCACAACATTCCCTTTAAATAATCAGTTCTGGTGCATGCAGCTGATATGAAACCAATGATTCACAGCACATAACTTAATATAACATTTTAGAATTATTAGCCATAAATACAGATGAAAAATATAAAAAATACTTTAGTTTCCCAACATTTCCTTTCAAAAATCAATTCTGTTGCATGCAGCTGATATGAAACCGATTATCCACAGTTGATTATTTGACCCTAATTAATTACATAACCGGTTTCATATCACACATCCAAACACCCGTTAAGTAACGAACCCTCTTGAAACAAAACTAAGAAACATAAATTTAGTAACAGAAGCATAACTTACTATTGAAGCATAAGTAAACTTCACAGGTTCACGAGCAGGCTCTTCCACAGCTGGAACTGGTTCCTGAACACATTCAACAGTGTTCTGATGTAAAGGTTCTTGAACGTATTCCACTGTGTTTTGGTGCAAAGGCTCTTGAAAATAGTCAACGGAGTCACAAGGTGGCTCTTCCTCATATTCTTCTTCACTATCATCATCATCTTCTTCTTCTTCTACATCTTTATCATGCTGCAGATGTTGGTGTTCTTGAGAATTGTAGTAGTCAACTTGATTTTCACCTCCTAAGTGTAAGGAATTGAAACTTTCCCTAGCTTCAGCCTCCAATGGATCTTCAGGAACTGCACAAAAATATAATCTACCATCACTAAAAACTTCTATTTTTAAAATCTCAAAATAGTGTATGGCGGATTTATGCATAGAAAATGTTTTGATAACCATCTCAAGCATAAAAAACACACAAATGATATAGAACAAAAAGATTAGAATAATATTTATGAATAATAGCCAAAAAAGAGTTTCACAAACTTTATGCATGCCGAGTTTCGGCCAGGGAAGTTAATAGATAAAAATAATAAAACATCACAAAATTCTCCATGATCGGTTTGATATAAATAATTAAATATACACACCTTAAAAAGCTACGCAACTCGCAATAAACAAGAGAGTTTTCTTAAATCAAGTGAAAAATCAACCAGTTAAACTAGTTAACAAATGGCAAAAAAAATGTTAAAGCATCCTTTTAGAAATATCGTCTTATGCACCAAAGAACCACATACTTAGAATCTTCAGTATTTTGAGGGTGGTTTCGAAGTACATTTAAAGTATATATTGCAACTTAATTTCGCAATTTGGCAAAAACTATTTCACTATTATGATTTTCTAAATGTTTGGAGTCAAAATAATCAAAATTCACAAAGCATGTAAAATGTTACTTTAAGAGAACCAATTGACAGTCTGACATAAGTGCAAAATTACCAATTACTTTATTCAAGATAAAATACCTGTTATCCGTGGAGAAGTAGAGGTTATTGCGTGAAAATCATCTTTCTGTCTGGTGACCAAGGGAGGTGGAAGATGATTGGTGGCATCATCACTAACAAAGTGGAAGATGTCGTTCATAACAAAGTAGCCTTTCTCTTGGGGAGCAAGAAAAAACGTCTGAACAAACTTCCTCCAATCATTGAAGTAATTTGATCTCACCGAACCAGAAACAACAACAACGATCCCTTCCCTCCATGATCCAAGTGAGTTTATGGTCTTGATTTCTATCGCACTAAAATGTAATGACTGAATAAGCGTATGGATTTGCTGCAAGAAAACAGTAAGAAATCCTGTTAGTTATTCACTTTGATGATCAAACCAAAATGGATCAAAACGAGTATCTTTTAAGTGTTATTCAGTTGTGTGGACTTGCAAAAGCTTTTTTTGTTCATTTATTACAACAACAATATAACTTTTTTCTTAATACGGCTTCAGGAGGTTGTATGATTATATTTACTCGATTTAACTAGAAACATTCATTTGAGTATTTGACCTGTTCCAAATCAAACATAGTTTCATTCAGAAGTATATGGTCAGAACTTCAACATCTAAATTGCAGCAAAAAGAATAGGAAAAATGAAACGGATTTTCAATAGCTAACCCCCTTTATTCTTACGTAGCCAAAAAGAATAAAACCATAAATGGCAAAACGGTTGTCATGTGTGCAGATCCGCATAGCATTGATGAATAATTATTTCAACAATGCAACTTTGAATAATTATCACATATATAATTATTATCACATAAAGAACTTAACTGTTTCATATAAACTTAGTGTGGTATACAGCATTGAGAAGCATACACATAACTAATCGGCGTCGTTAGTCTTTTGTTAATGCACAGTCATAATGACGTTCAACAATTCAACCAAACACTCTAAGATGAATATTGAAACTATGAATCCTAATAATCAGTTTACAGAAAACAGATTTAAAGATATAAAGATCACTTAACCTTTCTAGAACTGTCTAGCATATAATCCTTGGGTCAACAAATACAAGCTTGTCAAAAGACATACAAATGGAAATCGAATTAGGCCGTAATGCATCCTATGTAAAGAAAATCACATTAAACAAAACCGAACCACCCACAAATAGATTGAATTGTACAAAATTTAAATGCTTTTACTGTAAGATCAAAGACCCACAAATAAGTCGGATGCGGTCTGAGTGGATTCGCCATCAACCCGAACAATAGTGCTGGAATCGGTATAAAACTGATGAACATATTCAGGCTGTTGTTGATACACCTGATAGAACTGTTGAACAAAGTACGAACCAACCTGAAGAAATAAAAAGAAAGATTTTTATCAAACGCAAAACTCAATAAAACACAAATAATCATAATAACATCGTCATACAGAGTTTCCGAAATTTAACGAGCAGAAAACACATGTATACCTGTGAAGCAGTAACGGGAGATGAGTACAAACTCGCCATTACCACAAACCGATCAAAAACCCAATTCGTTAAACCCTAAAACCAATAAATAACAACGGGTGCCTAGGGTTTTACAGAAAACGCAAGTAAAAGAGTGAAATCGAGCATCTAGGATCACAAATTATACCAAAATTGAATGACGGAACGACCACTGAAAAAGATAACTGTCAATTTTCCTTGCGAAATTGGATAAAAAACGGAAACAAGAAAAGGGGATTCCGATGTTGTCGTCGAGACTCGAGAGTATCGAGTGCGAGACCCTGTGTTTTTTAGAGAGAAGATGAGATCTTTGGAGGAAGCCAGAGAGGGGGGATTTTAAAAACCTCGAGTTTGGGAATTTGGGAGGGTTTTAATGTATGATAGCCGTCAGATTGGTTAGAATGGACGGTGTAGATTAATCTAAAAATGATGGTGGTGGGGGAATATTTTTTATATGGACCATGAACTTTACACTTCTGTCAAAAATAGTACGTAAAGTTTGTAAAAAGCTCAAACGGTTCTTAAAAGTTGTCTCTTGAAACTACAAATGTCAAATTGTTTTGATTTGTTAGGGGTGGTTTGTCTACTTGTCTTGTTAAACTACTTATTCGACTGTCATATTTTTTAAAATAAATCTTTTTATTTTATCTTTCTATTTATTAAGCAGATAATTTATACACAATAAAGTTTTTTCTACACAAAAAAGGTGGTTGTTTTAACTTTTAACTATCGTATCGTTGAATACGTGAGGAGAATAAAAGATAGGGGCATAAAAATCATAATTATTGTATGAGTTAAAACTTGTTGTGTAGAAATCATCTCTCATTTATCAAACAATAGCATGTGAAATTTATGATTTTTATCTTCTCTTTTGGTTTAGATTTGTCTTGATGTAGTGAGTGTGAAGATTTATTATAACGAAATACTAATAATATTATTATGTTCAAACAATTTTTCTTATGTTACATTTTGTTATTTTTTGTAAGTTTATTCTAGTTATTTTCAAAAGAATATTAACAACCTTAAAAAGGTGGAGGCGTATAAACTAGTAATGGAGAAATTTAGAACAAGTTGCCCTTGTTAAGAGCCAAATCGTTGTCTTTACTTGGTGGATTACTTTAGTTAGGTCGGTGCTTACTGCTTAGTGACCTGTCATAATGCTTCTTCTCTTTGTTTCGTTACTCGGCAAGTGTAACAAGTGATCATTGAGACGGTGAGGAAAAACATCTTTTATGGTCAAGGGATGATTATTGTGTATTGGAATGGTTTATAAGGGAAAGTTTTATTAGTCCGTTTAGGTTACAAGGCTAATCATTAGAAACTTGCAAGCTTCGAATTAGGGGTTGCTTGGTAAGTGGTGGTTAAGTTTTCAAAGTCGATGAAATGGTGTGATGGTGAGGGTTATGAAAAGCGTCAATTGTGAGGAAGGCAGTCTTGGTGTGGTTAAGATGAGGGGTGTGGAGTATGTAAATGAATTTGTATATAGATAAAGCAACAAGAGGTTGAGTATTAGGTTTTTGGGTTCCTTTGCAAGCTTAGTTTTTGGAGGATAAATGGGTGGGGGATAGACTTCGTGATAGATTTCACAGGTTTTTAAATTTGGAAAGGTGCAAATTGTGACAACTAGGAAAAGTGAAGAATTGAGGGAAGCGGTATGGAGGTAAGTATTAAGATAGAGGAGCAACACGCAAGGGGAGGAGATTTAGTGACTTAGAGGAGTTAAAGACTATACTTCATGGTTATGCCAGTGTGATCCCGTAATGAACATTGGGTGATCATTGGCGGGATGAGGTTTGCGTCATTACCATCACATAGTGTTTAGGAGTTACTTTTTTCGAGTGTTTAAAAGGTGGGATAAAAGGATTAAGTAAGTCTTGATTTCGTGTGATAAGGTATCACTATAATGGTTCAATGTAATGGGTATGTGATAAAGAAAAAAGTGGCGTAACACTATGATGAAGGTTTGATGGCCACATCATACATTCATACCGCCCCTCTTCAAGGTGAAAATCACTTATCTAGGTCCAAATCAATAAGACCAAGACTCAAATGACAATCAAGGTTAAGATGCCGAAGATGAACCCAAATTCAACATGCATTAACTAAAACCTTAAGAATAACCATATTCTTGTTCCTTTATTTTCTGATCGATGGTTGCAAAAGGGGTTTCTAGACAAAGTGTTATAGAGTTCTCTTAAAATGGCTATCAAACCTTTATTGGTAATTCACACTTAATTTTACCAATATGTTCTCAAATAGACCCGGTAATTACCCACACAGATCAACATGTATACACATCTGCCATGGCAATAATTTAATAACCATAAATTATAAAAACACGTGTACCTCAACCTTAATAACTTGTATGCAAAGCCAATTGACACCAAATCACAAAAAAAAACTTAATCATACTTCATCAGAGTACCGAAATCAAAACTTACTTAATCATTTTATCTTCTGTTTACACACACCGATACAAGTATAGAAAAAACTCTAAACACAACGTGATGATGATGATGCTTGCTCATCACTCTAGTGATCACCCAATGTCTGCTACGGGATTACATCTACGTATTTGTGTGATGACTTCGTCACATTGAAAATTAGAAGGCCACAACGCCCCTTGTTAGAGACATGGGATCGGGTAATGACCTATTGTTTTGGTTCTTAATGTTTTTTTTTGTCTTCGAAAATAGTATAGTAATAGTAATAACTAATATATGCAGAATTATCATATAGATCGAAGATGTATTGTTAAAAAAGTTAGCTAATATTGGTTATAAAATATTTAGGCGACACTTGAACAGGACCAGTCAAATAAGTGACACGATTGTTAAAATCCATCAATAAAAACAACAATTCTTTCTCTTTTTTATTTAGAATTTTATTTTAAATATAATTTTCTAATTATATTATTATTCTATTGCTTAGTTTAATAGCTATGTATCTTGTTTAAACAAATGGTTTGTCTCGTGTATTTTACAAGTTAGTGAAACATTCGTTTTTTTTAATAAATAAATTTATCCAATGTAACAGTAATTATATATCTCAAAACTTATATGATGGTGTTTAACTCGAGTGTGGATCAAATTTATCTAACTAGATTGAAAAAAAAGTAAAAAACACATGAACACAATTGTATAAAAAAAGTCATGTATATCCTTGGCCTCTAAAACGCCTTTCTACAAATACAAAAGATAACAAGAAAATACAAAAGGAAAAGACCGATAAAAACCTAACTCAACCACTCTTCAAATCATTGTACAACGTTATGATAATATGCAATCAATCATATCAAGTTTTTTAGTTAATTATATAGATTTGTTAGGGTTTTAGTTTTGTGATACATGTTTTATCTTTCAAAATAAATGGTTTAGTATAGTCTTTCGTTTTTGGACGAATTTGGGAGTCAAATGTTGCAGGGCTTGAGCCACGAATCCTAATTTTGGGTTTAGTAGGTACTTTTGGGGTAGAATCACGTTTGAAAGACTTCTTGTTTATCTCTCCAATCAGATGATCATTATCTGCAAGTTAAACAAGCATAAAAATTAATCTAAACATTGTGCGTAACAAAATGTCTTAACTTTGTAATCATGTGACAAAGTTGGTGAAAACAATAATTTTAAAACTACTTTGGTTTAAATTCGACCCATTTAACCCGTTTTCTTTTGAGTTAACTCGCCTGTTTTATAGTGGATCTGTAATTAACCTACTCAAACCACCATCTCTAGTGAATTAGAATTGCCATTTGATTTTTACTATCTAACAACACAACTTATGTCACAAAACACAGGCAATGTTTAGCTAGTGGTGGTTCAACCAAACTTCAAAACAAAGTTTCGCCACCAACAAATTACAAGAGTACTTGTAAAAGAAAATCGATGTTTTCTTGAGGACGATCAATAATAATCATACCAGGACTAGATAATACCGCACGAGGACGTTGAATTACACGGTCAACATCCTTAATTTGATTATTCTTGATTTCTCGTGACACTGAAGCTAAATCAACATAAGGTAATTAACTATTGTGTATAGACATGAACCTATAAACAAATTATAAAAAATTGCAACCTTTGGCCATGGGAGTAAATGTCATTGCCAGATTCGACACACAAATTCG
Organism: Drosophyllum lusitanicum; assembly: GCA_032274825.1. Taxonomy (NCBI): domain Eukaryota; kingdom Viridiplantae; phylum Streptophyta; class Magnoliopsida; order Caryophyllales; family Drosophyllaceae; genus Drosophyllum; species Drosophyllum lusitanicum. Next base: position 8,846 of record JAUEJL010059714.1, on the reverse strand, counting down.
TCTCACTTTTGTATTTGAGTCATGAGGGCCTAAATGTGTTGTTCCAGTTTCTTTTTCTGCTCCAAACTGGATCAGATAATGGAGACCTGGTATTACAATGCAAGTTTTGTTAGTTAAATGATCCAAAAACAGAACAAAATTTTAATTGGGAATAGATAGCCAAATTAATATTAGCATGGATATATAAACGCACCAAGTGATTCAAAAGAAGAAAATAGCTGATCTCCATTAGGATCTTGAACCTTGGCCTTGATGAACACTTTGTTGGAATACACTTTATTTTTAAACAAAACAAACACAAACCCAAAGCTGTGTTGTTCAAATATGATAATTTCCTCGCTTTTTAACGAATTAAAACCATTAAAAACGATCGAAAAAACTTACTTGAATAATCGGTGATCGATCAATGAGCAGCTTCAAATCTTGATCTTCAAAATTCAAAGAACTTCGACGAATTAGGATTTGTAAAATAAGAGTGGAGATGGAGGAATTGAAAGCAAAGATGATATATATAATTTGAGGTTTATAATACATGTTCATTGCTTGACTTGAAAGCCAAGAGGAATTTATTCTCCATGCATGCATGTGCCTATATGACAAATGTTTAATTAGTTACTTGGATTGAATTCAAAGGCATGCATGGACAGATGACGAGTTCACTAGATCTATTTACTATGTATATATTGGACCAATTAGGTTCTATTGTTCTAAAAGAAGAATAAACTATCCTAACAAGATTTTATTGTAATCTTGAGTTCACATTAACACTGTGAAAAATTAGGCTAATTAAAGATAAGAAACTCAAAGAATCCCTTGTATCACTAGAATCTTGCTTAACCTTAAAGAACCACTTACATCAAGTTTAGAAAACAAATTAGAATATACGAAGACATGTTTTGCTTTACATGTTTGGAGCAAAAATAAAGCATTCCATTAAGCAAGTAAGGGGGCCATATGGATTTAGATTAAGTGGTCAAACTATCATTATATTTCTTATTGTTAAGATAAGTGTGCACAATCAGCTACATTATACGATATCATATTCAATATCATAAGACGCATAAGAAACAAATGTGTGAGGGTCTTAAATAAACAATATACAACCCCAAACATTGAGAAAGTTTAAAAGATGACTTATTTCATAAATTTTTCATAAAATAATTTAGGTTAATTAATTGCATATATTTGTAAAAATATTCTATTCGTTGGACAAGTAATATGTAATTGACTAGAGAAATAAATAATTGCAGTTTGTTAGAAAATTAATAAATTGATTTTGAAAACTAATTTATATTTATAAAAACCAAGAACTAATTTTGGAAATTTATGTTACTTATATATATATTACTATATAAACCATTTAACATTCTCTTTCCTCCTTAACTTTAAGATTTCTTAAAATTCAATTAAAACATCTTGACCTTTCATTCTATTTAAATTAATCTCATTCACTCGATCTTTAACCATTTCATTCTCTCTTCTAATTTATTTTAACTTTTTATTTATTTAAAATATACTCTCACACAAACACAATTATCCACTCATATCAACACAATTTTTAAAATCTTATTAACTAATCTCTCCTTATTTTATAAATATAAATCATTTTTCTTATTTTAATGTCTTTTAGAATTTATTTTAAAATTAATAAAATAGTTAATGCAAATAAAATAAAATTTGAAAAAAACATACATATTGCTGAAGAAATTTTTTTATGACATCGAATCGCGCGAATAACATATTATTACATTTTTAAAAGTGACATGCTACAAAACAAAAATTATTTGCCGTCACAATATTACGCGGATATAATGTTAGTCATTCATAATCTGAATACACCGAAAAACGTTTTTTTGAAGTTTCAGATAATGATTTTTTAATTTAGTCTGATTTTAATTAAATAATTATTTATAACCTGGTTTTATTAAATTAAACTATCTAAATTACATTTGGATAATGTCTAATAACCAGGATATAAATTATCTTGATTATTTAATTAGCTGGATAATATTTAAGCATGATTTTATTACGTTTAGTATCCTAATACAATTAGGTCTATAACTATTAATATAAATAAATGCTTTAAGGTTTCAATTTTATTTGCTAGAAATTAATTTGTCTAAATCGTATATCTTTATCCCTCTCTTGACCGTATAGTTTGGCACCTTTCTAAATATCCGACTTTCGGTTATAGTCAAAGTTTTACCCGACACCTGGGTACGAGGTGCAAAATCCGCCATTTCACATAAGGCCTGCTCTCGAGATATTTAAGAGATATTTAAAGAAGGGGAGGGGAAGGGAATGATTGCTAAGGAAGAACGAGGGAAATTATGTTCTTGAGTTTTTTTAAGAAGAGAAGGAAAGGGTTGGGAGGGATTGGGAGGTGCATTTTACCATTTTTATGTCTTAAAACATTCCTCTCACTTTTGCGCTGTGTTCTCGAGTTATTTTTTTGAAAGAAAGGGAGGGGGAGGGAAAGGAAGGGGAAAGAAGAAGGAAGGAGGGGCAATTTTACCATTTTTATGCTTTAAAACAATCCACCCATTTTTGGGATGTTTGAGAGGGGGAGTTTTTCCATCATTCCCTTTCCTTCCCTGATTGAGAGGGAAAGTTTTTTCATCCTTCCCTTCCCTCCCTTTCCCTTTCCTTCATTTACGGTCTGTTATCGAGTTAATTTAAGGATGAGAAGAAAATGATTGCTATGAAGCAAAAGAGGAAACTATGTTCTTGAGTTTTTTTTAAGAAGGAGATGAAAGGGTTGGGAGAGATTGGGAGAGACTATTTTACCATTTTTATGTTATAAAACTTTCCTCCCAATTTTGAGATGACTGGAAGGGAAGTTTATCTATCCTTCCCTTTCCTTTCCTTTCCTCCCCTTCCCATCCCTTCCTTCCCCTTCTTAAATTAACTCGAGAACAGACCATTAAAAACTCAAGAACAAGGTGTTGGCTACGGGGGAATACGGTTTGGGCACTCCTCCAGGAATCCACTACTACTCTTCGGTTATTACACTGAATATCCACCTACCGAGTCAAATCATGATCACGCGGCTACATGACTCGCAAAGTTTGTCAGCGTTATTCAAAAGGAAAACATCAAACAAACAATGCTCACGGGTTGGTTTAATCTTTAAAGTAAACAAAAGAGATGAAAAATGTCAGGAAAAACTTACCTACACTCAAATTTTTACAAAAAAATATGTGTGGCCTGAGAGGGTTAAACTTTCGAAAACTCTAAAACAAAGAAATTGTATTTTTTATTCTAGCCTTGTATTAGAAGAGCAATACAACTTGAGAATGTTGTTGAACAGAATTAAAGGGTCTAAAATGTTTGACGACATGATAAATATGGTCATTAGAGGAAGAGATGCAACATTTAAAGAAGTTAGTCTGACAGATGTTCTGGCCGGGATTAATGATGACAAAGAATGAACTCAAGTTATATCGGACGCAAGATTATGGGCACCAAAAGCGCAACTTCGAGAATTATATGTTACAATATTGCTAAAAGATTTCATCTGTTGTCAGACCCTACATTGTTAACAAACTTGGACAACCGCATGATTTAGGAAGAACTATTATATTGACATATACACACGGTCTCATTTGTTGTGTAATCTAGTCTCTCATGATGTTGTCTAGCAGCACGGTTTGCAGAATTATAGTGATAATGGACTACTTTAGGCTTCTAGATATTAAAGTTAACTACTTTAAAGGTAAATATTTTAAACTTCAACGTTTACTACGTATTTGTTTTTAGGCAATTAAACTGGTGAAATATTTATATGAAAATTAATTTTTATTTCGTTGTACATGTTAAAAGATTGTTTTAATCGGATAAAAATCCAACATAAGAAGCTAACATAAGTAGGAAGACGGTTGGACCACTGTTCAAAGAAGAAGACACAGAGTTTTCTCAGTAGGAAGATTCAAGAGCTACAAGGATACAAGGACCTTCTTTTTCACCAGATTCCCAGAAACTTGGGATTCAAAACCACTATGGGAAATGTTTACTAAGTATGGTCAAGTCAAGGAAGTGTATGTGGCAAGGAAAAGAACAAAGCAAGGCAGTAGATTCGGTTTTGTTCGGTTTGTTGAGGTGGAAAATGCAAAAGTACTAGAAAAAGCCTTGCAATCCATTCAAATTGGGGCAAAAAGAATAATTATTAATCTGGCAAAATTTGAAAAAAAGTCCTTCAGCTCTACAAAAAGGGTGAACTCAAGTGGAGAAGATCCAAACCATGAGGAAGTGCAAAGGAATAAAGCATCCTTCAAAGACGTACTAACTGGTAAAAATAAAAGATTCACTGCTGTGGGGCCCCAAGGTCAACAGAAATCAATTCCCTTACCTACCAACTCCAAGCAAAGAACCGTATATTAAAGAGGGCATGGATTGCAAAAGCTACGGGTATTGATGTGCTCAGAAATGTTTGGGATCTGTGTAAGGATGAGGGGATGAATAAATGTGTTATTCAATATATCGGTGGACTGTCTGTCCTCTGTATCTGGGAAACGGAGGAATTAGCAAAGACGAAACTGGATTCTTATAAACATTATTTGGGAGACTGGTTCTCAGAAATAAACATGTGGTCTGAACAGCACCCAAGCCCTGGTAGATTGGTGTGGCTAGAAATAGAAGGTCTTCCCCCACTAGCTTGGAATGAAGACGTTGTTTCCTCCGTTAGCAGTTCGTTCGGTGTGACGCTCGAAGTAGACTTTATGGACCAAGATTATATCAGGAAAAACGCTATTGGAGCCCTTATTTTCACGCAAAATATGGATGAAATAGTTTCGGTCGTTACTGCAGAAGTCCTTGGGGTAAAATATAAAGTAAGAGCTATTGAGGATCACAATCGAGCCCTACTGCTGAACACCCCAAATCAGGCGAAAAAATCATCCCGGCACACCTCTATCAGGTCAGATTCAGACATGGACGATGAAGATTTGATTTCGGGTTCTTGTTCAGATGACGAGCACATCTCAGAGACCGATTTGCTGGGTATTGATCGTGTTTCAGATTCAATCAAGGTTGGTGAGGAAAAAGTCGCCGGTGACGGAGAAGATGAGTGCCGTACGAAGTTGGTGGAAGCAGGAGTTGCTTTTCCTGACATGTTGGCAGCTGTACATGGCAGAACCCCTTCTCCTATTCCCCAAGAAAATTCAAAAATTGTGGGTTCCACCACAAAATCCCCCACCCAGCAGCTTGGGCCTAAGGTGGCACTAAAAGTGGCCCATCAAGAAAACCAAACTTCATCTCAACTTGTAGCCCAACATAAAGGAACTAGTGTTGGCCCAAAATCGATGGCACCTAAAGTGGCAGAAAAAAACAAAGGAGCAGTAGGGATTCATATTGGTCAAACGTTGGAAAATTATGACAAGAGCCCCCTTGCAACTCCTGTTGCAAGCAATCAAACATCATGGTCTAGTTCCAGTAAAGGCGTTCAAGAGTTGGGAACTTTAATTGGTGTTGAGTTCGGCAACACAAAGGAAGGGGGCCACGACTGCTAGGCCACCTCTGCATCAGGTACGGGTTACTAAAATTCAATGAAAGTCATATCTTATAATATTCAGGGGTTAGGAGGAACTCTCAAGCAAGCAGGGGTGAAGGACTTAATTTTTCTTCACAAATTACAAGTTATTGCGTTGCAAGAAACCAAGTTGGCTTCCATCTCGCCATCCTTTGTAAATCAGCTATGGGGATCCCGCAATATAGACTACATAGTCCAACCTGCACAAGGCCTTTCGGGAGGATTACTAACTATGTGGGACTCAAATTTTTTTTCAAAATCTTCAGAAATTCAGGGGGAAAATTTCTGTATTGCTATCGGCAATTGGTATAACCCAAATGTTAGGGTGGGCTTTATTAACATTTATGGTCCTCATGTAAGTACTCAAAAGACCAAGTTATGGTCCGACTTACAAATCATAATTCAGTCTTGGGACATCATCTGGGTTTTATTTGGCGATATGAACGTGGTTAGAAGAAGTGATGAAAGATTGGGTTCTATTTTTAATTCTAGGGAGGCAAGGTCCTTTAATAATTTCATATCCTCGGCTGGGTTGCATGACCTCCAATTGGGAAGGAAAAGATTCACTAGAATTGACAAGGCTGGAAAAAAGCTGGCAAAATTGGATAGATTTTTAGTAAGCAGATCTTTCTTGGCTATTTGGAAGGATGTTGCGGCTGAGGTTCTTAATCGTTCCCTCTCAGACCATTGCCCAATATTGCTAAAGGTGGTTCAAAAAAACTATGGGCCAAAATGTTTTAAAGTCTTTGATTCTTGGTTACTGCACGAGGGGTTCGACTCGATCGTTATGTCCTCTTGGAATTCAAGTCATTTAAGGGGTTCTAAAGACATTGTCCTAAAAAATAAATTAAAAAAGTTAAAGTCGGATATTCGTATGTGGTCCACTGATTTTGTCAAACAAAAAGAGGAAGAGAAGCAACTGATTAAAACCAACTTGGATCTGTGGGATTTGAAAGCGGAGCAAGGCCTTATAGAAGACTCTGATGCTGAAGAAAGATTGGGTTGGCTTCAACATCTTCAGTCGATTGAGCAGGTAGAAAGAAGCATCCTTAAACAAAAGGCAAAACTAAAATGGGCTGTAGAAGGAGACGAGAACACCAGATTCTTCCATAACATAGTAAACAAAAAGTTCATGTATTCAAATATCAGAGGTTTGATCATAAATGGTTCTTGGGTTGAAGACCCCAAGTGCCTCAAAGTCGCTGCAGTTGAGCATTTTCGTGACAGATTCAAGGAGCCCTCTCCTACTAGGCCAAAATTTAGCTCCCCTCTGTTTAAGGTCCTTTCCAGTGATGATTCCAGTTTCTTAGATTCTCCGTTTTCAGATGAAGAAATTAAGTGCTCAGTTTGGAGCTGTGCTGAGTCTAAAGCTCCGGGTCCAGATGGGTTTAATTTTAAATATATAAAGAGGTATTGGGATACAATAAAAGGGGATTTTCAAAACTGTGTTCATCATTTTGAGAACTGCGGAAGACTTGCAAGGGGATGTAATTCTTCTTTCATTACCTTGGTGCCAAAAAAGAAAGACCCACTGGAATTGAGTGACTATAGACCTATCAGCCTAATTGGTTGTGTGTATAAAGTAATCGCAAAGCTCTTAGCAAACAGATTGGCTTCAAAGATTTCTGGTCTGATTAATAGCAATCAGACGGCTTTTATCAAGGGTCGTCAAATCTTGGATGGTATCTTAGTTGCAAACGAGATAATTGACCATGCCAAAAAAGAAAATCAGAAACTTCTAATCTTCAAAGTAGACTTTGAGAAGGCATTTGATTCAGTCAGTTGGGTATTCCTAGAAGATGTTATGACATCCATGGGGTTCGGTCCAAGATGGCGCAGGTGGATGAGGGGTTGTTTGGATTCGGCTTCAATTTCAATACTAATAAATGGATCCCCATCGGAAGAGTTCTACATGGAAAGGGGACTAAGACAGGGTGACCCCTTGTCCCCGTTCCTTTTTCTCTTGGCGATGGAGGCTCTACAAGTTATGACAAGGGAGGCATGCAATAAGAATATTTTTAAAGGCGTCTATCTAAAGTCAGATAATACAAATATATCCCTATTGCAATACGCAGATGATGCTCTTTTTTTTGGAGATTGGTCCCCTAAAAATGTAAAAAATCTGGTGCTCCTATTGAAATGTTTCCAAGAATGCTCAGGGCTGAAAGTAAACCTACAAAAAAGTAGAATTTTTGGTGTGGGAGTTTCAAATGCTCAAGTGGATAGTTTGGCTCAATCGGTTAATTGCTTGCCAGACTCTCTTCCCTTTAACTATCTTGGTCTACCCGTTGGGTCTAACATGTGCAGGAAAAGTAATTGGAACAAGGTTCTGGATCGCATTAGAGCAAAGTTGAGTGGCTGGAACAAGTTAAACCTTTCCATAGGTGGTCGATTGACTCTAATAAAATCTGTGTTGGGAAGTTTGCCGTTGTTCTTCATGTCACTATTCAAGGCTCCAGTGGGGATTATTAAAAAAATTGAGGCCCTACGACGTGACTGCTTTTGGGGCTCGGTCCAAGGTGAAAAGAAAATCAACTGGATAAAATGGTCAAAGGTAATAGCAACAAAAAAGTCGGGAGGATTGGGTGTTGGAAGCATTCATGCACACAATCTGGCCTTACTTGGAAAATGGAAGTGGCGACTTGTATCAGAGAGAGATGCCCTTTGGAACAAGGTTGTCAAAGAAATTCATGGGGTATCTATGGACATGAGGAGTCATGGTCATAACACAAGTAGAAAACGAGGTGTTTGGAATAACATAGTAGCCAGTTGGGATAAAATTGAATCACTTGGTGTACCATTTCATTCCTCCATAATCAGGAAAGTGGGTAATGGAGAGAATACGAAATTCTGGTTAGATAATTGGTGCAAGGAAGGGGTGCGGTTGTGTGATCGTTTCCGACGTCTCTTCCACTTAGACTCAAACAAAAATTGCTCGATAAAAGAGAGGAGAGTATTCTTTGAAAACAATTGGGTTTCTAATTGGTGTTGGAGAGTTCCCCCAAGAGGAAGAGCTGCAGATGAGATCGTTTCTTTGTCAAGGTTGGTGGAAGAGACTGACTTATCTGCAAATAAAGAAGATAGCTGGAAGTGGAATTTGGATGCGTCTGGGGTGTTTACTGTCAAAAAGCTATCTATACTTGTACAAGATGAGTTGCTAAAGGAACTTCCTAGCGACTGCGCCTTCTGTTGGAATAGCTTCGTGCCTGGAAAAATCAACATATGCGTATGGAGAGCTTTTGCAAATCGGCTACCATGTAAATCAAATTTGGTCAAGAGAGGGGTGTCCATTGTTGATCTTTCTTGCGGGTTTTGTGGA
>JAUEJL010059703.1:0-18711 GCA_032274825.1 Drosophyllum lusitanicum | reverse complement strand
TTTTCGTAATTCACATGTGATGCTTTTACAAATCATATGTGATTGTATACTGAATCACCTGTGATTGAATATTAAAAGTTTAGGACTATATTTTTAAAACCGTTCAAAAAGAGTTTATAAAATAGGATGTAAAGTTTGTTGGTTAAACTCCTTTTTACCTTTTAATAATAAATAATAAGGGGAAATGATCAGTAATGTTCATATTACCTAATTTAGGTGATGTTACATTCACAAACCATTTAAATGAGTAAACACAGAAATGACTAAATTACCCTTCATTAAAATGGTTTGTGAGTGTAACATCACCTAAGTTAGGTGATATTAACATTACAGATCATTTTCCCAGTAAATAATAATAAGTTAAAACATGTATTCTAGTCGAACCATTCAAAATTAAATGCCCCATGAACATGTTTGTTGCTTGTATAGCTCGCAAACATGGTGTTCCATGATTTCCTTAAATACAAGCATCAATCTGCTTTACTCTCTAAGGTTTCTGCAAACGAAAGTCAAGGAACAAGCCGGTGCCACACATCAAGGTCCCAACACATGCATATATATGCGTATATGTATATCTATCTATACAGATATAAGAACACACGTATATATTCAACTATTCAAGAAGATCAGTTCAAACTCAAAGGCTCAAAGCATTTGATCATAATATCTGCACATAAGATTGATCAGCCATTAATCATAATCAACCGTAACATAAATCTACTATGGCGGTAAGTAAACTTTCTTTCTCACCTTCAAAGAGTCATGTCGATCGATTTTATAGTAACAAAACAATTTTTGATTATATATAGATCATAGAAATGCGAGTACATGTAGATTGCCCCGGATGCGAGAACAAGATCCGAAAAGCCCTTCAAAGACTCAAAGGTACATATATGCATATATTTATAAAGGGTTTATTGAATCAAAATATAATCTTCGTTACAGGAAAAATGTTCTTCTATTGTTTGGAAGATAGACACGTCGTTAAATGTAACACCTTTGATGTGATACCAATTTTTTTGATGATATCCCCGTGGTGTGTCATATCATCACTTAACATGTTATACAAGGTTACTTGAATATAATGAGAAAAAAAAATCAATTTACGTACACTTAAATCCGATATATTGATCTCGGTTTAATTTCATCCAATCTTTGTATTTAGGGGTGGAGAACATAGATATAGACATGGGTTTACAGAAGGTGACAGTCACCGGATACGCCGACGAGAAGAAGGTATTGAAAACAGTGAGAAAGACAGGCCGCCGAGCCGAGATATGGAACATACCCTACAATCCCGACATTCGTACCCATAACTACAACGTTAATCAACTCACTCAACAACAACAAAATGGCGGTTCTGGGCCCGCCCCAGCAGGGACGTTTTACACCCGACAGCCATCTTCTGCGTCATCGTACAACTACTACAAGCATGGTTACGATGATCAGTATGTTTATAACCCGGTTCAATCATCCGGTTTGATTGGACACCAAACTGGTGCTGCCTTCAGCGACGAGAATACTCATGCTGCATGTAACATCATGTAGAACATAAGTAAATTCCAAAGTGTTGTAACTAATTGCAGTATGTTAGGGGTAATTGTTTTTGTAATATGTGATAACTATTTACTTACTATCATAAAAAGGTGGCAGTTTCTTTTCTTTAAGGTGCTTTTAAGAAAATTTTAGAGCTTCATTTGTCTGCACACACTTAATTCAAACCTGTGGAAGCTCAAATTTTGCCTATAAGGTATAAACTAGAATTTTCAAGGTCTAAATATTTATGAAAAGAAAACAAAAAAAGAAGTCCAACAATAACAATTTGTCTAGTGAACTATCAAAATAAACAGAAAAATAACAGCAGATATACTCAATCTCCATCTAAGCAGAATATGCAAAGTTACCCAATAGTACACAGATAGATAAACAACAGCATGTACAAATTGAAATGGTGAAAGAAGATGTTTAATTCACTTTTCAAACCCAAACTTGAATTCTCCCCCATTAAACAACAATCATCATACAAGACTTCAGTATCTCAAGAGGGATGGATTCTGTATGCTTCATGATTCAAAGCTCAACCCACAAATCTACACTTCTCTGTTGTGTTTTACATACTGTATACTAGCATCACAAATTACACCTTCAAACACACTAAATCCATGCAACCTCCGGTGTATTCGTCCTAGCTCGAGCCTCTGCCAGCGAAACCGCCATGGCTAGCATCATCTGCTCTTCAAAGCTCTCGGGAACTAAACTCCCACCACCGCCATAACCATTCTCCATCTCATCATCTTCTTGCCCAACCCCACCATCATCAACTGCCCTCATATTATTAATGTTATTATTAGTAGTAGTATCATACCCAAATGCGGTTTCGCCCAATTCTTCATGATTTATTTGCAGATGGCTATCAAGTGATAACCCTGTTTGGCTATGGTCTGGGTGCACGTTATATGTTGATAGATTCCCGTTATAGCTGTTGTAATTAGTTGATGATTCACCTACCATTTGCTGACGTTCAGCCAGGGCGGCTATGGCACATGCTAGACCACCAGAAGGTGATGAGGATGAAGCTGAGGATTCGGCTTGTGGGGCCATGGATGCTAAAACACGTACTTCTGTTGCGTATTTAGCTAACTGGGCGGCATCACCGTAATTAGGGTTATGGTGTTGGTGTTGACGCTTGTTATCCTCCTATATTAATGCCAACAACATTTAGAACACTTCAAATGAAGAAAGATAAAACTAAAGGTGGCACTTTCAACCCATTTACTTATGAACGGGTCGATTCAGGTTATGTTATCTCTAACGGGGCATATAAAAATATTAACTTAAAAGGAAACCGGAAGGCAACCAAGGCTATTGTAAGCAATATGAACTTTTGAAATCATATCTCGACATAGTCTTTTTGTGTCGACGCGACCGTACCAAGTACTCGTTAACCAACCACGGACCACCCCTCCCCCCAACCCCTCAACAACACACAAAAAGAAAAACCCATTTAACCACCTTTAAGATAAAAAAAACAAGAAATTAAAGATAAAGTACAAGCAATTTAAGAGTCAAAATATTATCTTGCGAAGAACCAAGAACTTGTAAACCATAAACTCTTGTATGTACCTGGAATGACAACCAGATGGCTTCCATAAGCATTATGTTCTCAGGATCAAGGTCAAACTCATCGTCTCTGCATTCACATGACACAGCCCATGGAAATTATCAGATGTGCTCATATAACCTCTACTTGTTAAGCTGGATATTGAGATTATAAAATATGCTTATTATGCGAAATTACAGGAAGCCTTCAAGATGCTAACTTGGTAATGCAAGAAATCCTGGTCATGACAACAAATACCATGTTTGGGAGTGGATATGACAAGATAAGCAAGTTGGGTAACAAGTTCGGATTGAAACTGGTCATTTATAGTACGAATGAAACGGGTTGAGTCAAGTTTGGTTGACCTGAAAACGCTCTATTAACCCTTTTCAGAAAAAGATTAAAAATTACTAATGAGATCAAAATATGATTACAAAAACCACAAATAACGTAAATCTTTGTATATGGAGATTTAATGGGTTGTCTGCATCAAAAGTACACTTTGGATTGCAACCCATCATTTGATCCATTCCCATTTCAGCTATTAAAAGTACTGTCAGAGCCACTTGACATGTTTAGGATAAGACATAACCCAAAGTCCCAAATTGAAGCATTTTTATGAGTGAATGGGTCGAAAATGCAACCTCTAAAATGAGAGAAAAACTATGTACATCATTCAATATCCTTCATAGGCCATGCTAATATGGGGGTTTCCTTATATTTCTTGCTTGATCATGGTTGGACCTTTAGAAGTTGCTAAATAAAAATATGATGAAAATATGCGCTTTCCGTACATTTTCAAACAAAAAGGTTTAAATTGGTAGTTTTGAAATCATAACATCAGCCAATTTAAAGAGTTAAACTCATTAAGGACTTCTTTTGGTTAACATAAGGCCTACAATTTCCTAGAACAAAACTGCCCTTAGCAATATTAGGAAACTCAAATCTTTTACGAGGTTGAGAGTTCAAGGGATAGCCATCAGTGATGCAAGAGGATGAATCTGGCTCAACGAAACAAAATAACTTCAATGGCTATGAACTTAGAGGTGGCAATTTTGATCCATGAACTTACGAACGGGTCAATTTGAGTTGTGTTTTATCTTAAACAGGCAAAATCAATTATATTAGCTAAACATATAATGGGTGTTGAAACAACGATACCCAATCCGGCATCAGCGGGGTATGGGGGATATAAGATGTAGACAATCATACGTCTACCCGTGGGTAGAGAGATTTCTTCCCTAAAGACCTCCGGCAGCGAAAAAATAAAAAATAACAAAATAAAAAAGAAAAAGGGAATTAAAAATAAATAAAGATAAAATGAAATAGAATAGAATAAAATAAAAGGAAAAAACAAAAAAAAAACAGATTTAAATGGTTTAAAAAATAAATAAATAACGGTGATTACTAAAACCTTTTAATGTAGATCCAGGTATAGTTTTAACTATTAGGTTTAATTGATCATTTATTTAGTTAGATAATTATTAGTTTATAAAACCATTTCCTTCCTTAACCAAATATCCTAATTGCAAGTTGCAACTTTCTTACCTTCCTACCTCTGGATCCTAATCTTCCTTCTCCAAGAAAACCTATCTCGTGCCTCCGAGAGAGAAAGCTCCTACAAATCCATCCGCACTCTATCCTCCCACCTCATAGATGGGCGACCAACCTCCTCGTGCCATCAAATAAATAGATTTGGTTGCCTTCTCTTAACGTGACCGAATCAACGCAGCCTCCCTTATCTCAGCTTATCGACAATAGACGTCACTCCTAATTCAGTTCCAAAAACCCAAACTAGAATTATCTAGCAAAGTCTTGCCACAGGTCCACTTAAGCATCATCCTCATCTCGGCCACTTTCATCTTCCCCGCTTGTGCCTTTTTCAAAGGTCAACATTCAAATCCGTATAACATAGCCGGTCTAACACCCACTCGGTAGAATTTACCTTTTAGCTTCAACGGTACTTTCTTGTCACATAAAACTCCTGTCGCCGCTCTTCGCTTCTGCCACCTAGCCTGAATACGGTTGGCAACGTCCTCGTCTATCATCCCTTTCATGTGTAAAAGGGAGCCCAAGTACCTAAAAGATTCCTGGGGTCTCAAAATGTGTTCCCCTAAGCATATATCCTTGTTGTCATTGTTTTCGGTCTTGCTAAAGACGCAAATCAGGTATTCAGTCTTATTTCTACTTTTTCGAAGTCCTGAGTCCTCTAATGCTGCCCTCCACTAATCTAATAGTCTATTTAGCACCTCTTTCGAATCTAAAACCAAGACAATGTTGTTGGCGAAAAGCATACACCTTGGACCCCCCTCGATAACTCATCAAGAATCACCGTTAAAATCAATGGGCTAAGTGCTAACCTTGGTGGAGTCCCTTTAGCACAGGGAAGTACTCATTGTCGCCTACCGGGGTTCGCACGCAGGATAACGCATCATCATACATGTCTTTTAAGACCCTAATATACCTCCCTGGGATCAATCTATCGTTCAAAGTCCTCCAAATTAACTCCCTAGGGACACTATCATACGCTTTCTCTGGATCTAAGAACACCATGTGCAGTTCCCGTTGTCTTCCCTATGCTGCTCCACGAGGCTTCTAATCAGGTGAACTACTTCTAACGAAGAACGCCCTGGCATAAATCCAAACTGAACTTCCGACACAATTGTTTCCCGTCACAGCCTGTTTCTATCACTCTCTCCCACAATTTCATAGTATGCCTAAGCGGCATGTTTTTTGTAACTCTCTCCCACGGTTTAATGGATGTTGAAAGTCACTCAAATTCTACTTTTATTACATATAACTTCCCAAGTCATTTTCTTTAAAGCTTTAGATTATTATTATTATAACAGTGTTTTTGTAATTAATTAATTCATAAAAATACAGAATTGGGCAAAAGAAATGTTTACGGACTCCATTTCAACCTAAACTAATGAGCCATTTCAAACAACCCGCTTTTACCGCAAATCCTTCTTCTCAACCCACCCACCTTGCCATCTGGCCCATCTATAACTATAATACCTTAACATTGCTCCATTCCTACTACATGGTCCTCTTTTGACCTTCAAAATCACACATACCATTCTCGACTCTAAGACTGATGTGGATTTAATTCTTTAAAAAAAATACATAAAAAGTGACAGAACTGTAATTCAAAGTCTGCAGAGAACAATTGTTATAGACTTACAGTAACCAGGGAATAACATAGATCAAGATCATCAGGTAGCTTCTAAAATGCAAGAAGAACCTTACTTTAGCATTAAACGGCATGAAAACAAATGAAAAGAATAGAAAAGCACACACCTGTTCTCCCTAGACCGTGGAGGATGTCCAATTGTCGAGGGGTTTGGATGAGAGACAATTTCCTCACCTTCAGAAGAAGAGGTTGCTGCATACATAAAGCTTAATTTACTATATTGAAAGAAAATAAATACCAACCCACATTAAGCATACATACAGTAGTAAAACTCTTCTAAAGTCAAGAAAAACAACTTTATGATTTATATTGACATCAAATTCCAAAATTTTCACCGAACTAACAACTGATCCTATTTATACCTGCTGTAGAGAAATATTCAGCCTCGTTTGGGTCAATTACCCTGCTTGAAGAGCTCATCTCTTGCCGTTTTAGCACTCTTTCCTCTTCGTCTAGAATTTCTTGCTGCCTCATTCTTATTTTTGCCTCTATCACCCTTTGTTCTTCCTGTAATACACAGTAAGACACGAGAACATGCAGAAAGTATGCAATACAAAACCACAACAATTAAGCATCTTGCATAAAGTTTGAGTGCTCACAATTTGCTCCTGCCCCTTTTCCTCTTTAGTCTTCACGCCTCTATACTCCACAGCATAGTTCAAAGTTTTACAAAAGGGACATCTTAGTATTGTTAAGAATTGATAACATGAAGCACAGAAATTGAAACATCAACAAGACAATATAAGAAAACAACTAAAATGATACACCAATGAGGATACTGTGTGGGGCGTGTAGAATTAGGCGTCTTCATCTGCAAAAAACACTCTGATTGAACAATAGACATGTTAAGATCGTATTGTTTTCAAATAGATTCACTTGAATGACACAGATATACAATATTTACCTGTACAGATGCCTTTAGTGCAACATCTTGATCTATTTAGACTTGGATAATACTGAAAATGGTTTGAAAAGGAAGAAAGTCAGAAATACATAATTGAAGCAATTGCGCTTCTAAATAAACAAAAATTCTCCTCCATCAATTGCATAGCATACTTATACTTCAAGATACCATCTCAATAGAGTCTTTTCACTAGTACAAGATTGGTAATCAATCACTATCAGGTATTATGCTATTTCAGTAGAAGAAATCAAAAGTTTGAAAACGAGAAACATAACGAATTTGAACAGAAAAACAGACCAAGAAGCAAATTGGGCATTCTTCGAGATCGCAACTGCAGTCATCGTCTCCAGGATAACAAGGAGCGAGCTTAGAATCAAGTATAAGCTTACGAAGTTTCTTGTGATCTACATCCTTGTGTTGATACAACCCTTGTGGCCTTGTATACTTCTCGTCCACCACCTGTCTCCTTCTACCCAGCTTATTCCCCATTCAAGATCAACCAAAACCCCAAATTACACACAACGTTGGTTTCAATTTTGTAACAAAACCCTAATTCCTAAATTCACCATTTACGATAGAAGAATTCCACAGAAGAAGAATAATAGGAAGTCCTTCAAACAAAAAAAATCGAAGCCCGTAACATCCTGCAAAAGCAAGAGTAAAACGAAAGAAAGTTTATCGTTTGTATGGAGATCAAGAAACGATTAGAAGTGGAAAAGAGGAGTTAGAAGATGAATGGAGGTGGGAAATGTAAGGAAGAAGACCTTGAAGATGGCGATGGAGGGGAAATGGAGAAGCGTGGTGTGCAGTGGAGGGTTGGATAGAGAGAAGAATTGGAAGGGGTGGGGGGTTTAGTTAAGGTATGGAGATCGAGAGATTTGTAGAGGAGAAGAGGGGACACGATCAGAACTTTCTCTGATTATATACGGATGGGGCGTGAGAGTGGGCATTGCTTGTCGTATATCATGTTAATATTGATTCATAGGATAAAAATCCTACTTTCCTTAATGGTTTTTTTCGATAATTATTTTTACTTTATATAGACCGAAAAACATTTTCATTTTCTTATATAATAATAATAACTCTTATTAAAATCAATTCTTTGCATACAATAAAAATATTATACAAGTTAATTGTATTATCTTTAAAAAAATAGGTTATATATAATAATAACTGAGATGATAAAAGATAACGGCTGTTGAATGCCACTTTTTTATGATTAGAAAGATATGGTATTTTTCCTTTGATAACTTACTTAAATAACTATAAGTTGAGTAATCATATAATGTTGATATGAAATTTCTATTCAAAAAATCAGAATCATAAACACTTCAATACGCATCTTGTACTTTGACGGTATAGAAGACACCGTGGGATTGAAGTGCATGTTATGATTTATGCGCCGTGTCTACTCTCCATCTCAACCTCATTGTCATATGTCTACTCTCCATCTCAACCTAATTGTCATATACCCCTTATTCCTCTAGGTTACAATCAAACCCTTAAATCCTCTAGATTGTGTATGTAAGTCGGGTTTCGTAAGTAAAACTCAATATTGTGTTATTGGTTAGGGTTTCTATTGTGATATCGTTAAGTCCTAAATCTTTATGTGTGAATTAGGTTAGGGGTTTGATTATGGTTTTCAATTAAAGGTTATTAATCTACTATACACATTTTTTCATGAATGATTTTGCCACTTATCAACTCATGTAAAATGAAACTTCTTGTTGTGAGCGATTGTTTATAGTATGTCAAAAGAATAATTGTATATTTTAAGCATATTTTATTGAATTGTATGTATTATGCAATTATAGGAAAAAGTTGTAAAACATTTAGATATTCATAAAAATGATTAAAAAATTAGTTAAAAATCATGTAAGAATGGGTAGTCTAGAAGATTAAAAATAATTGTTTCTTTCAGTTAGGGCTTCTTATTTTTATTTAACAACTTGTCATCCGTATATCAATAAAAAGAAATATAACTTAAGTTTAATATCAAGGCAATTTTATCATTTTTATTTGAGTAAACAATTTCATCATTCTTGCATCCCACATAAATATAATATAAAAAGATAATATAATCTAAGCCAATAATGATAAGTAAAAAAAACAATTAATTATTTTTGCAAGTAAATTTGATTTTTTGATACAGTTGACATTGAGAAAACAATAATAATACATGTTAGTTATTTTAGGAAGAAAAAGAAGAGTGAGAGACCAAAGTAAAGAATCAAAAAGGGTTTAATTGGTCCACGCGCCCCCTTTTGATGCGTGTACGGTACCTTTGCTTTCTCCACACAATTACTTGATTCTTCCACTTCTTTTTTATTCTTCCTCCATTTTCCTTCTCTATATTTTTTTTCATTTAAATTAAAAAATTCTATTAAAGAAAAATTTTATATATATATATATTCTTTTATAACATCGTTCTATCCACAAAAAACTAACGTGTCGTTCAATAATAATTTTTTATCATATTCACACTTGATTTTGATGTATGTCATGATCACATGAGTAAGAGGATATATATGGTAATTCTATATATCCCTCTTGATTTGACATGTGTGAGTGAAAAAGATATATTAAAAATATAATTCTTTTGATTTGACATTTGGGTTTGTGAGGGGGGATATATAGAATTACCCATATAACCTCTCTTTATATAAGGTTGCGCCTATTTGAAATCTTCATTCTCACATATCAGACATATCACATCAATCAATTATACTTTTCAATACATGTCATACATCACATATATCATATCACATGAGTTAAATTAGACTATCAAGGAAAATCAAATAGTCATACTCTTATCTAAATAAAATCTCATTGGAGTTTGACTGATAGCATGTATTTGTTTTGTTTTATACAAGCTTGGCAAAACGACTGGGTCAAATTAGATTAGATAATAGGCTAAAATGAACGGCTATAGAAGCAACATTAAATGAATTTAGGTCAAAATGAACCGTTCTAAAAAATATTAAGTAAAAAATATGTTTAGATTCAGATTTCTTTTATCGTTATTTTATGATGATAGTTAACAAAATAGCACCGCCACACCATCACCAACATTTGTCACCTCCGTCGCCACGGTTGATGATGTGCAACGATAGATGGTGTTTATAAGTGGTGGTAGTGTAGACAATAGTGGTGACAAGCGACACCATTTTTACCCTTAACTGTCTCTGAAATATCTCCCGGTCACTCTTGATTGAAACACTTATGAAACTCAAACCTTGGCCACTCATATGATTGAACAAGTGATCTACTTGATAGATTATCATGAGATTGTTACTTTTACTTATATTCTATTTCATTTTTTTTTTCGTGTACTGTTTTATAAGCGTATAAAATAGATGACATGCTTACGTTAAGGCCGAAATATTGATATGGTGCTTACATGTGGCTCTTTTTGTTGTTGTTGCAATTGTGATATATTGAGTGCAAATTCGTTGCAACTTGTGCGAAAGATTAGAGACTTTTTTCTCTATCAAATTGCAGCCATTTTTATATTTCATTTTTGTCGCAAAACCTTCACATGACTGCATTTTAGTTTTATGTGGATATGTCATTTGATTATATAAAGACGTACATTTTGATTTAACAAATTTAATATTAGAACCTATTTTTTTATGCAACAACTTCCTAAATCTTACCATCAAAATTGGATTATAACAATTAGCAACACACCTATACATTTTTCATTTAAAAAGGGATTTTCCGTGTTCAGGTTTTTCCGGAGGTGCGAGTTTTTAATTCTGATGTGCGCGGTCTAACAGACGTTATTCGTAAGCCACAGGATTTGATCCCTTGACCTCCCCTATGAGAGTCAAGTGGACAATCCAGTGACCCACCGAGATGATAGTTAACATACCTATACAAGTTGACATGTCGTTGCTAAAATTTAATACAATTTGCAAACAAATGATTATATCGTGTTTTCCTCACGATATACTTTCATATCTCTAAAGACTCGGGATGAACGGAAGAATAATCATCGATGTATAACAAACTAAAAACACGTTGCTATTGTATGAGATTTAACCTCTACTTAATTAATAATGAAGTTCGAAATTAAGCATTTAATCTCAAGTGTTCATAGCAAGTTAGCGATCCAATAGATGGTAACCAGTTTAATTTCTAGGTTCTAACACTTTGATAATCCTAATTAAAGAAAAACCTAAAAGGAGTAAAAGCTAGTTGATTAAAAAGGATATAATATATATAGTTTAACTAGATAGATGGATTTTGAAAGTCGATTATTGGATTACCAACTACCTACTATAGCTTCTAATTAAAAACTTACGTACTAGTTACTACTATTTTTAAATAGACTCTATTTTAATATAGGGACAATTTCATATATATCCTTACAAACTTACTTAATTACTTGTATATCTTTATAAAAGTTAATATTACACCAATATCCTTCAAAACCTTTAAACTCTCAAATATATCCTTCTACTTAATTTAAAATTGATTAAATCATTTAAAACTTAAAAACATAATCCCTAATTTAATTCACAAGTAAAATCTCCTAAATATACCTCTTATTTCTTTACCATCTTCCTTCTTTTCTTAATATATACATCGACATACTAAATCTAGTAAACAGAAAAAAGAATTGAAAGTCTCATCTTTTGTTAATAGCCGCCGACTCTATGAAATTTTCACCACAAACTCTCTCGTACAATCCCATTAATGAATACACCATATATAAAATAAATCTTCCATTCCCTGTGGCTGAGAACAAGAATGACAACTACCAAAGACAAACGATAAGAAAGTTTATTACTCAGAGAACACAACATGATTTCAGAAGATTGGCTCATGTCTGCAAATTTGGAACCAGAGAAAGGGGATCAGACACTGCCATGACTATAACTCACCGTCGTGATGTCGTTGCCCCGCCAAGACAGGGGCCGAGTTTCACCCAAAATCCGGTAACCTATGCTCGAAAAATTTAAATGCACAAAAATATCGTCGGTACCTAAAAATTTATTTTCCTTCGAGAAGCTATAGGCACAAAAAAAAGCTATTTGTACATCAGAAAATAAAACGATCACCAAAAACCATTCTATTTGGATGAATCTAAGAAAAATATAAGCTTAGTCAAAACTGAAAATCCAAAACCGTAACTAAATACGATTAGATGGTTGAAGATAAAAATTGAAAGAAACAACCACGTTATTTGGTATAGTTGTGAAATAGGAAGAAGAGAATAGTTATGGAGAAGAAGAATGAACCGATATAGTTGTGAAGAAGGAAGAATGAAGAAGGTAATGAAAAAAGAAGAGTACTTAAGATATTTTACTTGTTAATTACATTAGAGATTGTCTTTTTCAAATTTTAAATGATTTAACTTTTATTAAATTAAGTAAAAGGACATATTTGAGAGTTTAAAAGGTTTATGAGGATATTGATGTAATATTGATTTTTATAAGAATATTTACGTAATTAATGAAGTTTGTATTTAATATAAAATTTAGGTGAAATTTGTACAGCCCAGAGTAAATATCATGGTACGAAAATATGTCTTTTAACACAAATGAGCGTGCATATAATAGTATGATAAAACTGTATACTGAGATTTAAAAAAATAAATAATTTTATTATAATTTAGATTTTAAAAAATAAAGGAATAAAAGGACAAATATTAAAAAGGGTAAATAAGTATTTTAAAATTTTTAACAGCAACACCATTAAAATTAATCTTTAAAAGATTAATCAGGTGCAAAAAATTCAAATAAAGAATTAAATTTGCAATTTTTTGACTTAAAGAATTAAAAGTGAAAACCAATGGTGTTAGATTAACTCTATTATTTGGACAATGCATTGAATGAACTATTTTATTTTAAGTGACAAATTTTTTATTTTTTATAATATGTAATTGTCCTCACAACATCATTCTTTATTAGGTAAGTGGGTGTCCGTTAGGATATACCTGATTTTTTGTAGTTGAAGGTGTGGCTTGCCTCCCCAACAAGGTTATTAAAATTAGGATCTCATCTAGGATCTTTTTCCTCTTCGCAAGATCGGACCTAAAGATGAGGACCGGGATCGTAAGATCCTATTACAAGTTACTAAAACTTTATTATTTTTATGTGCTATAAATCTTTTAATATAAATAAAAGACTAATTGAGATAAAATTTATTGTATAATCCTAGTTATTCATTTAACAAATTAGTTTTAATGGTACAATCTTAACCATCTATTTATTTACAATTGAAGAATAAATCTTGACTTTTAAGTGACAAACTAATGCAAACTAAGGCGAACCTAACTTAAAATGTGCCGATCTTTTTATAACCCATTTGTCTCGGGTGTTTTTCATGTTTCCGACTTTCAGTAAAATAACTCATTGTTTTATATGTTGAATTTAAATATAATAAGTCAATTACTTTACTATTTTGACCTATTAAATTAAAATATTGAGCGATATATTTAACAAGTTAAAACGTTAATCAAAATTTTTATATACGGGTTCTTACATCTTTTGAGAATTATTAATATGAATGTATTTTGAATATAATTTAGTATTAAATCTATAATATGAATTTTGATAAATTATGTATTATAGATTGTATTATAAAATAAATATTAAAAATTTAAAAACTATATTATATAAGTAATCAAATTTTAAAATATATTTTATAATACATAAAATATTTTATATATTAATAATTATACACAATTTTTAATGTTATTGTCATTTTGTTATTTGAATCAAAATTTTATTAGATAATATTTCATACATAACCTTTTTAAATTTTAAAATACCGTTGCCCAACCCTGATTAAGAAATATCATATTTACTCTTTATAATATTTCAAAATTTTCATATTTAACCAAATTCTTAGTTTCATTATTTTAAAATATTTTATAATTATTTTAAATTTATTTTAATTATAACCAATAAATAATTGACTTCCTTGACTCTAATTGTAACAATAATGATGATAAACGAATTCTACAAGAAAAATATAATTATATCTTATTTGCATATCATTATACCACGTTTCCGTCGTCACGTCGATCTGTCATTCCCCTCGCATCAAAGCTTTCACCGCTAGTTTGGGTGTTGACATCATCTATCGCTATTTTTTTCAATTATAATTTCTTTCATGTTTTATGATTATTAATTAACTTTTTATATTAATGTTTAATATTTATCATTTTTAAATCAACCTGTGTATCAAACAGGCATTTAATCTAGTTTTTTTCATAAACAAGTTATATAACATTTTAATGAAAGAATGAAACTTCAAATTTTAAAATATTATACATTCGACAGTCCATTAAAATAAATTTCACCAAAATCAATTTGTTTACCTTATAGGATCATTTTAACACTATCAATAAATCTAGAGTACATATGGTGCATCAAGAGCAGTTTTTTGTTGTTTATTCTACAATAAAATATTTTTCTTGTAAACTTCTATCTTTTATGATGAAAGAAAAATAAAATAAAAAGTGGCATGAGCTTAAAGTAAAAACCGTCAACACTAGTTCTTAACACAAAGTTGACCATATCACAAAATGTAAAAAATAATAGAGTGAAAAAATAGTAATAAGTGAAAAAAATACCGAAGAACTCGTCATACACAGTATCATATGTGGGATCGTAAGATCATATAGAGATCCTACAATCCTACTTACGATCTTATGATCCTGAGTACAATCTTACTTATTTGCGATTCTAAATACAATCCGACATGTTTTTGGTTGATAAGAAATATATTATTAAAATTTCGTAAAGTGAGTATCAATGGGCCGGCTTATAACCCAATGGCATTGAGCCATTGATCTATTGTATAAGTGTTTTTCAAAGTTTTAAATTCAAGTCTCATTATGTACATAAAGTAAAATTTTAGAAGTATGATTAAGTGGTATGTGTAATTTAGGGGTGTTTTTCGGGTATACCCATCGGGTTTTCGGGTCTGGTGGAACGGGTATTCTGGTATAGATAATTTAACCGATAACCGAACCATTCTACATTACGGGTATCGGGTTCGGTTAGAATTCGGGGTCGGGTCGGTTAATTTCGGGTATACCCGATTTAGGGGCTTTTTTGTTAGTTTTTTCTGCTAAGTATTTAAATGTTATTTTTGTATAGCATTTTTTTATTACATATTTGGGCCAAACATTCATAATAATAAACAAGTTTTAAAGCACAATGTATATATATTCTATACTCTTCCTCGATGAACTAATGAAATAGTTTTCCCAGCAAAGACGAAAAGAAAATAACTATATATTACCTCTCGAACTCGAAGGACGTTGAAGCCGGTCCTAAAACAAGCGACGAATAGCATTTGCTAGGAGAAATTGTACAACATGAGTTGCAATATGTACTAGTCAAAGCAGCAAATCAGTTTTTTAAAAATTAAAATCAGGTATTTCGTGTATACCCGAACAGATTTTTTGTCACGGGTAAGAAGCAAGGAAGGAGTGCCACTTTAAATTAAAAAATTATTTTTTAGTCAATCGATACCCGAACCAAATTACATACAGGTTAACTAAATAACCGAAAATGGGTACCTGATAACCGAAATACCCGAAATGTCAACGGTTTGGTCGGTTTTTTCGGATTTTGGCTTTTTCCAACTGGCCTAGTGTGTATATTATATTGTTTAGAAAAACAATTTCATAAAATGAGTGTCCAAAATCCAAATGAATAAATGGTGTGTCAAAACTAAATTTTTTTTAACTCCACTAAAAAGTTGTTTGTAGGAGTGATTAAGGATTATGGGATAAGATTTTCTACCTCATATTTTCTCGAATTAATTAAATCCAAAAAACTATTTTTCAATTTAATAAAGTAATTGATAAAAATTACCTGAATAAATAAACTATAAATGAAATCATGATTTGGTAACTAGCAAGACGTAATTATAAAATGAAATCAATATGAAGTTAATTTTTGTCGAAAAATAGTTAAGACATCAAAAAGTTTAGTTTATAAATGAAAAATAGATAAAATTAATTAAAACTGCGTAGTTTAATATGCTTTTATGCCAAGCGTGCCCAGTAATATTTGTCTTAGTTGTCAAAGTGTGCACATTGTGTTCCAAAGCTACCAATACATGACCTTCAATCATCATTGTAGTTAATGCTTTACGTGTGTCTAATACCATTTTTTTTTTTGAGAAATGATATATCCTCTTATTTTTTGTTTTTGCTTCATCCTCCTACCTATTCAATATTTGACATGTGTAATGCATTAAATTCTTTTTCCTCATATTATCCCTTGATTTTAACACTTGTCTTGATCAAGTGAGTAGGAGGATAAGTAGGAACAAAAAGTAAAAGAACGTATCATTTTTCTTTTTTTTGGAATTCTTTTGTTTTATAAATTTAGTAATTACATATATTATAACATTTGATTTAACAAGATGTACTTGTATTATGTTCATTGCCTTTTTACCTTCTTAGAGCATTCAGAATGGTTAAAGTAACGCAACCATAAGGGTGATGTGGCCCTCGGTATGCACATAAAGACCACCCCATTGGTGTGGTATCGAGAAAATCCGATACTTTTCGACATATACTTACCGGATGTAAGAGAATCTGTAAGGAGGGAGAGAGAGAGAGTGAGTGAGATGTAGTAGAGAGAAAATAAAAAGGTAGGATAGAAAAGAGAGAAAAAGAAAAGTATGTGAAGTAAGTTAAATATGTGTATAGAGGAGGCTTTACAAAAAAAATCATTAAATGATGCGAGAACATCTACATAACACATTTGAATCAAATGTATGACAAACTTGAAATCAAAGTCTTCCATTTAAAGATGTAAAATGATAAAATCTAGTGGTTTTATAAAAAAATTGTTGAATTTGTAAATGATCCTATTTGGTTTATTTTATTAAAAAATGGTACATGAAGGAAGTACATTAAATAAGTCATAGTAAAAATAGAATATATGCACAATCATTGGAATACTATTTGTAGTTTGTATATACTATTTAGGGTACATTGATCTATTTATAAATTACATAATTAACTTTTGTAATAGTGGAAAACATTTGAAAAGCAAAGTCATTATGTAAGTAATTAAATTTTCTAACCAAGTTAGTAAATAAAGGGAATTTGCAAGAAAAAGTTCATTAAAGTTGGAGGAAATTATCATTAAGTTTCTAAACCTCAAAACAAGTTTTCTTTAACTGCAATAAAGAGCACATTAGATACGGAGTTTTGGTATGGTCAATTGGTTATCACCCGCCTAGTGTACTCAAATATATTAAAAATAACTCTAGCAAGATGATAGAAAATAATGTTACAAAGTCAAGACAAGGAAATTGAGTTACAATACCACATAGAGCACATTAAATCATTACATGTAGCCTTAAACTTAATCCAAGTATAAAGGTTTGTTTGGATCTCATGCATTACTAATGGCACCGAAAATCTTTTACCATTGAACACCTAGTTGTTACGGACTTCCATATAAACCACAATAAGCTACCTATAGCGGCTTCAAAAAAACTTTGATTTTATCGTTTTGCCACTGTCAAGATCCTCGATAGCAACCCCACATCAATATTACACTAACTTATTACCCACTTTTCGTTTGCCAAGGAACATGCAAAGAAAAGATGATCAACCGTCTCTTCCTCACTTTCACATAATGGGCACAACTTCGAAGGAAATGAGATACCTCTAGATCGAAGAATGGATTTAGTGGGAATTCAATTTAAAAGAAGTCTCCAAACAAATAGTTAACTCTCGAAAGGAACCATTTGTTCCAAAAGCATACATTTGAAGTCGAGGCATTCATAATAGAGTCTAAGATTAACCTTAACGATTTGACCGAAAACAAACCCTTAGGGTAATCCTTTCACCATCATTCATCTTCTTGATCAGTTAACCTAACGTTTTGTACAAGGACTTCCAAAGTAGAAATCTAAACTATGAGTGCTTCAGCAGTGGAAACATTTGAACAGGACCAATCACATACAACACCTTTAATATCATTTTGAGAACATCTCAAAACTATTATGTTGTTTTTATTCGTCCAAAGGGCACACAAACCAAGAAACAAATGTTTAATGAGAGTAGTACCCATCCATTTATCTGTCTAGAAATGAGTACAATTACCATTCTCCACCTTCCGAGTAAAGAAATTATCCATATCTAAGTTCATGGACAGAAGTGAGTTGCCTGTTTTTGCAATATTAACCACACTCCAAATCTTCTTTGATTTACAATAGAAAAAGAATCCCTTCCGGTTGTTCCATGAATTGCTAATCACTCTAGCCCACAAACGAGTTATTATCTATCTTGATCCCTTACCACCATTTCATAAGTTACTAGATGTAACACCGCCTTTGCTAATATTAAATTCAGTAAAAATTTAAGTTTTTAAACTACATGGGTCCGTTTGTATATCAAGTGTTTACCTGTTTTGTTACTTAACTATTGATTCAAAACAATGCAGCAGAAATTTAACAAACCCTATTAAACTATTACAGTTTTCAAAACCCATGTTTGGCATATATACATATATACAATACAAA
>JAUEJL010059692.1:0-18715 GCA_032274825.1 Drosophyllum lusitanicum | reverse complement strand
TTATGCTCATGTGTGTTAGGTGTGTTGTTTGAATCATCAAGAGGTTATGCTTATGATTTGGCTAGTCACGGATTGAGCATGTATATCTTAACTCCATCTATGATGGGGTATTTAGTATTATTTTCCAGTTTAAAAGCCTTACGCATCAAGAGGTTATGCTTATGTGTTTGGCGTAATTCGTTGTGTCTATAGATGCATTACTAATTGGAACGTCTATACTTTTTATCATTTGTACTTAATAAGTCAACATAGTCGTGTCACATGATTATATACACTAATACATTTAGCTAGGGTGTATCCAATCTGAATGAGTACCTTCCTGCTTTGAATTCCCTCCTATTGTAACTTTTATCTTTACTCTATTGCTTTTTGTTGTTTAGTTTTAGTCCTTTAGTTTTATTGCACTTCTTGCTTTGTTGTCAACTAGATAATAGTGAAGGTTGATTACTAGGAGCCTCCGTTCCCTGAGTTCGATACTTGATCTTACCAAAAGAGCTATGCTATATACGGATAGGTGATACTTGTCTATCACGCGTGTAGTCTATTTCTAAGGTAAACCCACTTTTAAAACACCATGTGTACTCTAAAATATTTATAATAAAATTATGTAGCGCTTCACGCGTGTTAACCACCAAACTTTGGTGACATGACCAGAATTCCTTCCTAGCCGTCGTTGCGGGATTTAAAGAAAGCTTCGCCGATCAGAACCCACACCAATACCAAGAAGGAATTCCAATCAAAGCACCAAGGTTTGGTGGTGATCGAACAATGGGAGTAATCCGAAAATTCTGGTCCTTACTTACTTTAACGGGTGGCCAACTGGCCACAAAGTAGATTACCTATTTAGGTACTAAAAATGTAAATTACCTACATCGACATTTTTAGGAAAGTAGGATGCTATTCGGTGGCCTAAACCCTTAAAATTATCTATTGTGTCAATAGAACATTTAATTTGTCTTTATTGTGTGTAAACCTCATGTTGTATGCACCAGACTTATACATTTTTTTCATTTTTTATGTAACCAAAGTACAGACAATAACAAAAAAAAATTAAAAGTTTGATACACACAATAGAAACTTTTGAAGTTCAATACACATAATAGCAAAACGTGTGAAGTTAAATGCATTCTAAAGAAGATTACTAAAAATAATATACAAAAACTATATACACAATACAGATGCCATGGTAAGCACTAGACGTGGCAAGATGGGTAGGTCATGTAATGATTAAGAAACGGATCTTTTTTGTACGGGTAGAAACAGGCTGGGTCCAATCGGGATAGAACTCTTTTTGTAAATATGTCAAGCGTTAATTATGATTACAAAAACAATAGAAATCTAAATTTTTTAATAGAACACTTTAGAATTAGAAGGTTTCAAGTTTCATGCATTAAAAATACAATATAGATGACTTTTAACTTGTTTAACCAGTTTGACCCATTTCTGTGCTTACCCTTTTAGCTATTTTTATCCGACCCATTTGAGATAAAAACAAACAGTCCAGTTTGACCCATCCATTGGTAAGCGATCAAAATTGCTACCTTATGATCAACCATATAAATCTCCATTTTCTACTTTTACCTGGTGCGCATATATAGTATCATAAACAAGTGTCCAAAATACTCCAGAAACATAAAGCGGCAACACGACAACAGGATCAAGGCTTCCTCTAATGGCAGACCACCCCAATAAGGCACCCCAGTTGAAAGTTAAACCAAGAAAGGCTTGGGGCTGCAACAATTTCCAATATAGTAATGAATCAAGTAGTATAAGAAATTACCAAAAGAAAAATAAGAGAAACTTATCAAACAGACATAGAAGTTTTACCCAAAATGTAATCCTTTTCATAAGTGGATATGAAAAGACAAGTAACAATGATGAAGCCCCCAACATGCGGCTGTAACAAATCATTTGTAATCATCATAAGCAATGAGTATCATTCCTTAGAGGTAAGTATGGGTGAATAGAGAGAGATGATCAAACTTGACCAGCCCTTCGTATAAATTGACTTAGAATGCTGTAGGCGTTTGAATACAAGTTAGACCCATATGTCCAATTTCGCTTTTAGCTACTTTCATATTTAACTCATTGACCAGTTGCCAAACAAATACAACCCCCTCTTATATATAAATGTGTTGATAATGACACCTCTAGCATAGCCTATTGTTATAGAAGAAAGAAAGCTTTAGCTAATAACATTCTTTGAGGTTAATATAATAATTTGCAAGCGAAATACGAACCTGTAGTTGTTAAGCTGGAGAAGAATACCGAGACCTAAAAGCAATTGAAAACCAAGAAAAGAAACCCCCTGAAATGGTGTCAAGGCACCACTTGCAATTGGTCTTGATTTTGTTCGCTCCACCTGTGTCATAAAACACGATCAATAAATTGCAGAAAAATGGCAAAAGAGAAACTAATAACTATATACTTTGGAAATTTTCATATCCACCATCGAGTATGAACTTGATTCTTGTGCCTTGAACCCGAAACCCTAAATCAGCATTGAAGTTTTCATGATATAAATAATGTAATCTATATGAACTTTTCTTTTTTTATATATAAAGTGACACCACAAGTCGACAACTCAAATTACGGGTTCCACCCCACGATTTGGGTCCACTATGAAAAATTAAAAACATTAAGCTAAGTTTTAGTAGTTAAACGGAAGTGTATTATTATATATTTTCATCAAAGATATTTTCCTCTTATCTTCTTAATATATAATCCCACCATCCTGAAAAGGATATGTTTAACTTGGCACATAATTTATGAAGCCTTAGGCTTAAAAAAAAACATGTGACCAAAATCCATATCAGCAACATCTTGTAATAGCTGCTAACTGGAAACTGGGTAAAGTTGGATTGAAATCACAGCACAGAGGGAGAAGTTGCAATTTTGGGAAAGCTGAAAATGGGAAGTGTTACGTTTTCTTGGGATAGAGGGATTATATCTCAGATGATTGATTAATTGTACAACCACGACTTGCAATTTTGCAAATATATTCGATCAGAAACGTGGCAATTTCAATCCATCTACTTATAAAGGGATCAATCTAGGCTATCTATTACCTCAAACGTATCAAACAAATTTTTTTAGCAAAATGGAAAACAAATCAAGTCGGTTGAAACTTGAAAGTGGCCCAAAGTTTACTTTTAATGTTAGATTATTATTGTGAGCATGTTGTTTTTGTAATATAAATGAAAGCATTCACTATCCATAAACGAGTCAACCCAACCCGACCTTGCTTGTTTCAAACTGTACTAGAAAAGAGTAGGTTTCAACCGGAATTTGTTATGTGACTCATTACCCAACCTGCCCATTTTGCCACCTCCATATTCAGTATATGCATACCGACATGAACAGAGTGATATGCTCATAACAACATAACTTGCTTCTAACAGAGACTGATAACAGAAGTTTTAAACCTTTGTATCAATATCCCGATCAAGCAGATCATTGATAGTACATCCTGCACCCCTTAAAAGAAAGGCTCCACAACCAAATAGTGCCAACATCTTCATATCAGGAAGGTGTCCAGGGGATGCTGCTAATGTGATTGACCTAGATTAACAAATGAGTTAAGGGGGGATGTTAATTCTTATAAGTATTAACCTCAAGCTTTGAACAATGGCAGCCAAATCAATCAATTAACCAATTTATATTTTTTACTGCAATTTACGCACGAATGTGTGATAAGCAAGAAAGAACAACCTTATAATGTTTCCATTCCAAAGCAAACTGATAGACCTCAAATTCAAACTAGAAAGTGACATGATATCCCCCTTTGGCACAAGTGATAATTTATGTTCAATCAGTTATAAAGACCACAATATGACCATCTAGTAAATGTTGATTATGAAAAAGAGGAAAATCATTTCCATAAACAAAGTAAACAATAGACAATCGAAAAATGTGTGCATAAATCTTACCACATACATGGCCAAGCAAGTAGCCAAGTCCCTATAGGCTTATCCATCCGAGCAAGATGTGCGTAGGGCCGTACCTTTTCAGGCAAATACAAATCAATCCAAGAAACAGAACCGCTGTTCTTCAACTCACCATTACGTTTTTCCTTCTTTTCATCCCGTAAATTATGAGACGACGTAGAAATGCCAGAACTCTGACCTAATCTGATCAAATTAAAGTAACTAAACTTGGAATTATCGAATTTTGGAATATACAATTCGTAATTTTGTATGTTCGTATTGGAAGAATAGTCCAAGTAATAGTGATTTGAACTAGGTTTAGGTGGTGGCGGGTTAGTTAGATTAGGGGAAATGGATTGAGAGACTGCGAGTGAGAGATGATGAAGAAAGGGCTGAAAATTACGAGAAGATCGAGAGAAACGGAGTAATAACGCCATTGCGAATTAGGGATTCTGAAAAACAAGAACATGAGATTCTGATCTTTGAATACTTGATCGAAGTATTGAAATACGTATTAAACCCTCCCTCATGCGCCGGAGAATAGGTCCGGCGCCGCCGTGAGCTTCTACAAGTAAACAGCTCGTGTCTATATGATAAATTTATTACCCTTCGTCTCTATCGCTGTGTTGTTTTTTTTTTTAAGGAAATGAAGCACTCATACCAAAATAATTAGTTTAGTGTTTGTTACACAGGAATAAGGAAAGGAAAGGAATGGAATACTTTATTTCATTCTTTTATTAAATACTTGTTTATTTGAGATAAAGGAAAGAAATTAATGATTACACAAATAATCCTATTTCTTTATTTTCATTTCATCTACTCTCCTTTTTTTTTATTCCATTCCTTGACTATATAAAAATTGATCATTATACCCTCTAACTAACCCACGTATCTATCCCCAGATTATCTTTCAGTCCATTGTTACTGCTTTTTTTCCAATTTGATCGTGAACTTTGTTCCTGCTTTTTTTCAATCTAATCAACAACCACATGAGTAGAATCGAAGTGGTACTCTTATACAAGAATAGTTATTTCCATCTTTTTTTTTTCTTAATTGATGTGGTACTCTTGTATAAAACAATTTTTATATGATTTTTTTGTTATTATTAGGTTGACATTATTTATTAATGATAATCTCGTAGTTTTGATATTTATTATTTTTTAAATATGTGTAAAGTGTATTTAAAATAAATTGTTATATATGAAATTATTTAAATTTAAGTTATATCTATATCTATTTTTAATACAAGGGTATTTTGGTCATTGTTTATTTATTTCATTCCATTCTAATGTCTATTTCTCTCTATCAAACATACGGCAGTAATGATTCATTCTATTCCGAGAAAGCAACCAAACATGTGGATGGAATGGTAATGAACTATTCTATTTCTTTGTCCATTCCATTCATTTGTCTATTTTATTCCTTTGTCATTCATTTCCGTCTAACCAAACAGATCCTTACATTTATATGAAAAAAGAGTTAATTACATTTTTAGTTCATGTGATATTGTGATTTACATAAAATTACAAAGTTAATTCTTATGTTTTAAAAATTACGATATTAATTCATATGTTTAGATTTTTGTTTCAATGTTGATCTCTAGTGCACTTAAAAAGACAAATGTCTTTTGCCTTTTAATTTATTTATTTATTTTTACTTTTATTCTTATTTTAAAATATAATTATAATTTAAATATGTTAATAAATAATTGAGTAAATGTTAAAAACTTTAATTATTACTTAATGTCTTAATTAATGTTCAATACATTTAAAATAAGTTAAATTGTCACCTCCATCAACCACCACCACAGGGGCCCCCTACCACCATCACAACCACCATCTATCCCTACTGCAGACCACCAACCACCGTCTACTACCACCGGGAACTACCCTCACCGGTCTAAATAACCTCATCGCTCCCTCTGCTGAAACCACCACCTCCCACATCTACAAATTAAATAATACTAATCAAAGAAATCATGATGACGAATCCCATGAACCCACGAACCAAACTAATTGAGGAACACTAACAAAGGAATCAAAATCGATTGAACCCATGAACCAAATTGAATTATACTAATTGAAGAACTCATGATGTGAATCACATGAACCTAGGAAGATAGAGTCATATGAAACCCTAAAACCGATAGTCGTATGAAACCCTAAAATCGATTGAGTCCAAGAACTCAAATTGACCCAGGAAGATGAATCACGTGAACCTATGGATTAAGTCAAAGAACTCAAATCGACCTAACAAGGTGAATCGTTATTCTAGTCAATTAATACTTGATTTTCAATTCTAGATCCATGCTTCTGTTCATTTTGATTTCATTTCTTCAATTGTTGTGGGTACCGGCAGTGCTTGGGAATAGAATGAGAGAGAGAGAGAGAGAGAGAGAAAGAAGGGATGAGGGTGGCTGGAGATGGTGATGGGAATATGGTCGGAGATGGTGGTGGCGGGGCAGAGACGATGGTGGTGGCGGTAGGTGCATACACAAAGTAAATGATAGCACTAGCGGCCACATGGAGATAGAACTGGTTGTGTTGGCAGGTTGGGGAATCAAAGTGGGGTTAGGGGTATTTTGCTTTTATCTTTTAAATATAATAAAAGACTTTCTCTACAGCCGCATGGTATATTTCTAAAACCTATTTTTACACATGGGCTTAGACCTCCAATTTTTTGTTTTCCAGCCCATTGTCATTGGGCACTTCAATCTTCACTATCACTATTGGTTTTCAATTTCATTCCATAATTCTTCACAAAATCCGCATTCTCTCGGTATTAGAGAAACTGATTCAAATTTCTATCATCGTCTTTGGCAATACATCTTCGCTCATTGATTAATGATTATGAAAGGAACAATATACGTTAGAGAGAACGAAGCATTGATCTTCAATCGCAAAGAGTCCCAATCAACGAAACTAGGGTTTCTTACCTTCATGTCATATAAGGGCGATTCTTTCATGATTTTATCCAATTCAGGATATCTGCTCTCCAACCTCTCCCATTTTCTATTATCATTGTTCATATATTTTCCCATGTTTTTACTATATTAGCATCTTCATCTATAATCATGATTGATTCATTTTTTATTATTGTCTGGGTCACAATTTAGGGTTTTACAAAATTGATCGATTTTTGATTTGTAAGAATTACGTATACGAATTTTAGGTTTTTTTTTATGGATTTGTGATTCCGGTATATGTAATCAGATAGTTTTGCCTTGGTTGTGAGAATGTGGATCCATTTAAGAAATCGTTTTGTTTTGATTTAGTGATAGCGGTTTCCCCTTCTTATGTAGGGTTTCTTAATGAATAGAGGATTGCATTGTGAATTAAGTTTTGGGTTTAGAGATGGTTTTGATCGAAGTTATTTAATTTGTAGAAGAGAGGTGTAGATGAGCGTAGTATGATATGAGCGACTATATCATCTGTTGTCTACAAATTTCTTGAGAAAATGTTGATGATTTCAGCAAAGCTATCCTCTTTTTCAAATCGCTCCCGTAATCTCTATCCACTTCAAGAAATCAAGCAGATTCGTTATCTTGTTCGCATGTACAAATATTCAGCAACATAACAACAAATCGATTTGTTTACATCTGCTTCAAATTGATCCCATAATCTATTTGCAAATTTTATTAACACAAACCCTAATTCAACCCTTCCAACCCTAGAAAATGTTCAGCAACTAATCGATTAGTTTGTCTCCAAAAACAAAAATGTTATCTTCAATTGGATCAATGGATAAGTTTTTGGGTATTTTGATTGTAACTTGAATTTTCTAAATCGATTACGAGATATAGCAAACAAACAATATCATATGTTGTTTGGTTTTGGTTAAAGACACCATAGCATCACTTCGTCTATAGGGTTGTTTCCATGGATTTTTACCGGAAGGTGTTTCAAGGTTCGATGTGTTTGAGTTTAGTTTTTTCCACTAATTGACCTTTTTTATCGTTATGTTAATAAAAACTGTTTCTTAATTTCCTTTTAATTTACATATTGGGTTAAGGGAAATATATGATTTTATTATATCCAATTGATTGATTTTAATCTTAGATTCTTAGATAGTGCTAAACTTGAGTTTCTCTTAGTGGTTCTCTTCTATTCTATTGATTGACAACCGACATCAGCTTTAGTGGGTTCTTTTTGATGAACTTTTAGTTGTTTTTACATATTCCACAAACATTGTCATGATCGAGAGGTATTGTGATTGCACCTCATAAAAAATAAAAGGAATTAGATGAGGCCACTGAGCAACAATGGTAGATCTTATTGATTATTAATTCAATTGTTTTCAAAGTTTTGCGAATACCTTTTGCAAAATGCCCCGTGATTTTTTCAGTGTAATCAATTTCTTTTTTTTATGTCCAGTGTCATCAATTTCTCTTTTTCCTTCTGTACATTCATGTTTCCATGTTTTCCTTATTGGTGCTATTGACATTATTTGATAAGATACTAGCAATTAAATCGTCAAATAAAGAGTGTTAGGATTCTGATCTTCCCGAAATAGTTGTCAAGCTGGCTGGTTCCCAAAGTTCTAACTCGCATTGTTGATAATAAAACTAAGAGTATGTTTGGCCAAACTAACGGGAGTCGAACCTTTTATCTACATCACCGGCAGCAATGGGATACAAAATGGAAGTGAGCAGCAAGTATGGGAAGCAAGAATATAAGCGGCATTCAACCTTAAAATCAGCGTGTTAAGGAAATGTTGACCTCTTTGCTATTCTAATAAAAGACTAGCTATATTGCCACGTGTCTATCTCCCGTTACCCCATTTTCTAATTTTCATGCTTCCCTCTTTCCTGCCACGTGTCCCCCGTTCTCCATTTCTAATATATTCCCCAGAATTCCAAGCCACTTTCTTCCACATACTATCCCATTACCTTATGCAGTATCTCATTCAAACAAAAAATAGGCCAACATGATCTTTATAGTCTCATCTTCTTCATCTTCATTTTCGCTCCATAATCTTTCTTGAATTTCAAGTTTTCTTTTCTCTCTATTCCTAATCTCAACGCACAAAGTATTCATGACTCCACGGCACCCCGCATGCACCTCCCTTTGGGTTTTCTTTGATTTATTTGCAAATCAAGTATGTAGTTATCTCAATAGCATTTTCACTTGCATATATAATCGACACCAACAACTCAAACATTCAATAAATTTGTCATAAACTAGGGTTTTGGGGAGATTTCCATTGACAAATGAAATTAATGGAGTATAATCAATGAGACAAATGAAGGTCAATTATCCCCTTCTCCTATTTGATAGAATATAAATTCATTGAATCAATGCAAGAAATTCGTAAATCGTAAGTTCCATAACTATTTCTTAATGTAATTCAAATATTTGGACACCCATATGCAATGGGTGTTTATGTGATTGCTAAATTTTCACATTTTCTATCTATGATAACTAATTAATACACACATATGTAATGCAGTAGTGATGAATAATTTCTACTTGATAATATGTTATTGTATTTATATAATACGGTGATTGGTGATAATTCTGACCTTTCTCATTTTTCCATTTCTCTTATTTTGCTTTTCTCTATCAACCCTTTTATTTATTTTGAAAATAAAATTTAACAAATAGTAAAACAAGGAAACAAGTTTGTACTTATAAATTAGGTGAGAGAAACATAGAATGGTTTCAAAAATTGTGTTAATATGGGTGGATAACTGTGTTGGTATGAAATAACGTGATGGTGGGTTGGCTTCTTTTGAATGGACGTAAGGATATTTAAGAGCATGGTGGTCATTTCTCATTGCTTATTTTAAGAGTTTAAATAAAAATAAAATTTTAAGTGTATTATAAATTAAACTTTTTATTTTGATTATATTAGTCGGTTAAAAGTTTTGAAAATGTTTATAAATTCGGTTTACATGGTATTTAGGTTTATAAGTTATAGTTATACATATTTTCAATTACTTAAATTTAAATATTTGTTATATGATAGAATATTTAACATATTATTTTTATAAAGATTTTTTTTATTTAATTTTTAATTTATATTTTATATCTTGCAGGTTAAATTTTAATTTGCATTGACTTGATTTTTTAAATATAATTTAATATCCATTATGAAATGTTTAGTTATTAAAATGATATTTAAGAATTTAAATTAATTCCATTTACTGGTTTCCTTTTAGTTTTATACATAAATCACTAATTTTAAATTACTTAAATTAAGATATTAAGACAATAACCTAAATGTTTAATAAAATCGTATTGACGTAGATAGTGTTTGGTTAAAAAAAAAGTTAAAATTATTATCTTAACGGGGACAACCCACAAAAATAAGGAATCAATCTCTTGTATATTGCAAGACAAAATGATTTTATTATTTCTTTAAAATATTAATAAATTAGAAAATATAATGCGTTAGTAAAACAATCCCCCCTTATTTATACTACTAAAAAAAGATAAATTCAAATCCTAGACTACAATGGACTTCAAAAGTAAACTAATAAAATAGATAAACAAACTAATGGATAAACATGTACGTGAATGAACATGCCCACCATCCTATGTGTTGCCGGATCACAACTCACATCATTCTTTCATGCTTAGAAAAAACTCGACCTCGAGTTTCAGCTAGTTTACAATGGAAATCTGCTACATATATACGCACACATATAAGCCCTATTAAAGGTTGGTCAAATAGAGAGGTGATCATGTAAATCTATGACAAACATTATCAATACTTTTATGAACCACTTTACATGGGTCGGTGTTCTTCGATCATCTTTAACTTGTTATAAGCTCCAATTGCAAACCTCTTTTTCTCAAATGAACTATAACTAGATCCTCAATTGCAAACGTCTCCACCCGGCGAGTTTTGTCACAAGCTTCTTTGTACATAGGATTAGATGAATTGAGGTTTTGCTAAACTTGTGTAACACACAAAGTTCAAAAACTCTCTCCTAGATAGAACTCTCCCGTGTGTGTGTGTGTGTGTCTCTCTCTCTCTCTCTCTCTATATATATATATATATAAATATATAGAGTTCTAATAAAAATGCTACGAGAATTGCGAGAGCCAACATTGGTCCTTGATTAAAATAATTCAATGCCTAATAACGTTGATGGCTCATTCATGACGGATTCATAAAAGCTATTTTTGGAAAATCAAGCATCACTGATTAATACCGGTGCACTTGAATGAAATTCACGGTTGGTAAACCAAAATACCCCTATTAAAAAGTCATTAATAATATTACAAATAGTTCACATATAAAAATCAGTTTAGAAAATAATTAAGGATTTAAGTCTATAATTAGAAAGTTAGCAAGCGCAAGTAGGCAAGAGTTATAGTATACTCGTTTAGAAAAGTTACTATACAAGTTTTACACCAAAACACATAGTTAAATACTTAAATGTGTGTGTGTATGCTCTCTCACTTACAGAGAGTCTAAAGAAATAAGAGAATTGACTAGAATAATCCAGAAATGTATATCGTTCCATTGGTACCATATGATGTCTTTGTAACTTACTCCTTCACAATGTCATGTAATATATCCTCCATAATTTGATTTATTCCTCCAATGTGATGTTTTTCCTCTATATAATGTATCCTGTAACTTTTTGATTTTGGTTGTTTCCTTTTCGGATTGACGATTGTTCACGAGTTATTTGGTTTTACATATTGGGAATGGGGATTATTAAGTAAAAATGAAATGGTAATATTACTAAAACAGTAAAACGACGTAGTTTTGTGGGTTTCACGTATAAGGTTAGATGCAAGACTACCTCATATTCACTTTTCCATATATAGTTTTGTGGTTTTGTGGGTTTCACGAATGCTAGGTGGGATCGCATACGAACGCAACAAGTCGTTCGCAATTTGCGAACGCACCAAAATCTTCATCAAAAGTCAAAATTTTAATATATGGTCAACTTTTGTGTGCTTTATATATTTATTATATATATATATTTATTATTATTATTATTATTATTGTGTGTAAAGATAAGATGCAGTGTTTTTATACTAGATGAAATGGTTCATAAATGAGAATTTACCGATTATTTCGCGCATGATGGACTAGTTTTAAGAGAACCACCATGTTTTTTAGATATGTTGCAATGATTTTAAGTTTGATGCAGTGATTTTATAGACTAGTATTCCTAGTGTTCCTATTTTAAGGACTGTTTCTATTGGATCCTCACCCTATATATTTTTAGATATGATGCAATGATTTTAAGTTTGATGCAGTGATTTTATAGACTAGTATTCCTAGTGTTCCTATTTTAAAGACTGTTTATATTGGATCCTCATCCTATATATATATATATATATATATATATATATGGGAGAGTTTATTTGATAACCAATTTTATTACGAGAACCGCGAGAACCGTTTGTGACCATCGATCATAATTAATCGATTGTTAATATTAGTTATGGCAAATATGTAATTAATTCTGACAACCGTCAATAAAATTTACAGGTTTGTCAGGACAAACTCTAGTATAAGTCTTGAATAGCTTAAAATATTATTTATGACTTAAATTAGTTAATAGAAGTCTTAGATTTCCTAAAATCACGACGATGTGCTTAAAACCTTCAAAAATTGAAAAATCCGTAAAACCGACTTATTAAGTGTCAAAATTATAAATTCTCGTATATCAATAGTCATGATAATAATAAAATACATCATTATATATATGAATTATACCAAAATATAAAACTTATATAAATGTCAACAAAAGTAACCAATATCTTATTGGTATTGACTTTATTCAAGCTACAAATGTATAAAATCCATCTAATACATACATTATACATTATATAATAATAAAACAAAAAAAAAGATATTAATACACTCATATATACAAAAATCTGCCAGCCCTTTTGTATTCTCAACCCACACCCTCTCAATTTCCTATATAATGCAATCATCACCCCAACATCTTCTCCATTTGAACACTCCTCCTTCTCTCTACTCCCTTATCTCTTCTCCATCATATTTCCAGCCCTAAAATAATTTTGTTGCTGCCATTTCTTAATCTTCTTGAAGATTCATTGAAGAGGAGAAGCAAGATTCAAGTGTAGGTATCTTGTGTTCTTCATTTTTTCTCTTCATTTTTTTTATCTTTGATCTTATTTCTTGAATATTCATGAACACATATGTGTTTATATGGTAGATTATTCACCAAAAACATTAAAATGTTTAAGAATTGTGATAATCCATGATCCACACTACTTATAAATTCAAGAAAATAAGAAGAATGTACATACATGTGTTGATATCCTACCATTTGAAGTATGGAACTTTATCCTACCATTTGAAGTAAAGCAAACACATGCATGTGCATTCTTGGTCATCTAAGTTTATCATCTGTAATATTTAGTTTTTATTATATTGATTATCAAAAAGCTAAAAATAATGGTGATATATACCAATAAACTATGAATAAACCAATAGTACAACCTCAAAGCTGAAGAAATGAATCTGTCAAAAATTATGGCCGACTTCTTTCTGTAATATCATAACTTCTAGCCATCCAAATGATTTGATTCTACCTCTGGATGTCAGGTCTATATCTTACCTTTCTATCCCCAAGTAGAATCATCAAAATACATGGTCATTTGACCCTTCAACTCCTCAAAATGTAATGCATGTGTAAACTGCATCTGGGCACTAGCACAAGTCATATCTTCCTCATTATTGCAATAAAAATTATGAATCTTTTTCTAAAATTTAATTTTATGAGTTATCTTTCAAATGGAACTGGTCTCACTCATTTTCATTAAGATTTGTCCCATCAAACGTAAAATCTAAGTTGAATGTGCAAGAATGTGTTAATCTGGTAAAATGCTACACTGAACTTTAAACGACCATAACTTAGTCCACACAAGGTGAAATTTAGTCTAATTTTTTGTAAAAGTTACATATTTGAGTCAGAAATCAAACCCATTTTGAATCTTTCAAAAATAAGGTCATTTGACCCCTTAAATCGTTATAAGAACATAAGAAGGTCACTTGGTTCTTGACCAGTGATATTGTAAACTTAAATATATCAAATAAAATATTTATAAATTTTATAAAAATCTAAAAATGTTATAAGATGCACTAAAGACACAACATAATGACATATAAAAATATTACACCCTAATTAAATTTCTAAAATAGAGAAATGTAGCATCAAAGTACAAAGTGATAAGCTAGTCAGCAAACAGAAATTTAAAAATAAGATAGGATAAGTCTTAGGATTGAAACATAATAAATAAAAGTGGACTAATAGGAACTTAGTAAACTATATACAACATGTAAAAGATAATAATATATATAAAATATAATAACTTATTTTCAACAAAAAATCAAATTAAAATATGTGATTACATAAGCATTCGATAAATTATCATGCCACTATAAAACACGAAATCATAAAACTCACAATATAATAATATGTCAATACACTACTTTAAATATTAATAAATTCTATACCGAAACCATAAGTTTAACTTAAGTTAGTAAAAATATTATATATATATATATATATATATACACACACAAAGAAAGAAATAATTTAAAATATAATATAATGCATCGGCAATTAATTCCGTTAGTAAAATATATTATATACTATTAAATCTATAACTAATAATGAAGTGTTTTCCTAGGAAGGAAGCACATCGGTTAGCCGGAGATACTAACACAAATCTAGAACCTCGTTATCTCGCAAGTGAGTATCATAGCCCCCTCTTTACGGAATTTATTATTTATTTCGGGGTGAAAGGCATAATAGAAGTTTTTATATGGTTGTTTCGTTAAAATATATGACTTAAATAATTTAGCACTTGTTTGTACTTGTATATACAATGCCTGAGTTTAAAAGTGTATTTCCGGATTGTGATATTTAATTGTTACACTACCATTAACCTGATTGAGGGCCTATAGTTTTGTGGATATCGCTATAGAGGTAGGGACGCCCCCACTTAGGGTTGACGAACCTTAGGTGTACATTACTGAAGAAAATAATTGGAATGAATTCATAAATTTTTGGGCATCGTTGTCTGAATAGTTTGGTAGCTTAGGGGCTCATGGCGGATGTTGCTAAAGTACTTAACTCTTTGTGCTTAAATTGGAGAACAACTTGAAATATCTTGTATATTTGGTGACAATGTTTCACCTTAGAAGAAATTTTCTACATTAAAAATTTATTTTCTTGCATACGAAAACCTATGATCTCACCAACTATTTTTTAGTTGACAATCTGTCTTAAATTATGCTTTTCAGGTAATAACAAGTAAGAGTTTGGCATGGGTGCATCTTGTGTGGCGTCAACCTCATGAACATTATTTACTTACGTCTTATGTTGTTTAAACTCATTTGATTTATTGGGAAGATTGTTGTAAACAATATTACTTATGTTTTGGATAATCTTTCATACATTATTATGGTTGGTAATTGTCTACTACCTTGTGTGCTGTGACACCTCATGTTTCCGCTTCAGCGGGGTGTGACACCACTCAAGCCCAGCTACTAGATTATCATCTCCGCAATAAGAAATACCTGAAAAGGGTTGAAAGTATCTCATGAACTACATAACACTTGCTCTTTACAAAATCATATACTCTTAATATGGTTTCTCATCATTCTAGATTGATCACTTATCTCTAGGGATGGGAACGGGGTCGGGGGTATTGGGGATCGCTCTCCCCATCTCTATCCCCGTTCCCCACCTCCGGTCCCCATCCCCGTTCCCATCTTCGCCGGGGAATTGAATTGTATCCCCATCCCCGTCCCCGTCGGATATCAGGGGGATCCGTGCGGGGAATCGGGGATTTTCTTCGCCTACAAAATCGATTTTTCTAAATAGACATACATGATATTTTTCATACAAAACTAGAATTAAAAAACTAAATTAATCATTCCAACCAGTTACACATGAAACTGTAATCAATAAAGTATTTTAATAGTTTCGTAAGATAGATAATGTTCTTGATAAACGACATAATACGTTTATTAAATCATTCTATAATGCACATAACATTATCAATCAAATAGATGGTTTCTCTAACATACAAGTCCATGAAAGACGCTTATAATACTTTTATAGATGATTCTACAAAAACTGTTTAGTAATTTCATCGTTTAGGTTTTTCGTTCTCTATGTTTAATAAATCGTATGAAATGATCATGTATATTCAAATAGAAAACAATCTTATTGTTATGTATATTAATTTAAGAAAGCTAAATTGGATACACATGCATATTTATACGAGAAATTTGGCTTTAAAAAATTATATATATATATATGTGTGTGTGTGTGTGTGTGTGTGTGTTTGGCATCGAGTATGGGTTCGGGGAACCGAGGGGCATCCCCATCCCTGCCCTCATCCCCATTTCTATGTTCGGGGAACCCTGGCCCCATCCCGATCCCCGGTCAACTCGGTGATTCCCCGGTCAAATCGGGGTCGGATAACGTGTTCCCCATCGGATACGGGGTTTTTTGCTATCTCTACTTATCTCAGATTCTGTATTAAATTAGTATAATACATAAACACATCTCCCTTTCTATATTTCTCATATCAGTCTCACTAATTCACATTTGTTTCATTATAATGTTTTCATCTTACTTATAGATTGTTTCTTCATTTCTCAACTTGTATAGTTAATCATTCAATCATTACATAAATTCTCATAATTACTTTGGATCCTTTATCATCTCGTATGATTATATTTCCAATCTCTACTTGCTTTCGATTAATATTGGTCAATTGACAGGAATTCGTATACTTACTTTACTTTCAATATTTAAGTCTATAACTCTATATATCTAATATATATATATATATATATATATAATTATAACTTTGACTACTTCTTTAATTCTCAACTTGAGTCATTTAATCATTCCATCTTTAGATTACTTCGATATCGTATGATATCCACCGTACATGATTAAGTATCCATTTTCTTTACATGATTGATATAAACTAACTTTTTGTCATCCCTTGAAGAATTTATACTTCTAACGTATTTTTACTTAATCATATTCTCTTCTCAATAGTTTAATTCTCATTAACTATATATATCTATAGGGGAGGGTTCATGGGAAAAGGGTTTTATTTGCGAAAAGTGCGAGAATCAATCTCAGTCACTTAATTGAATTTGATCTAATGGTCTAGATTAACCATGTTTTTTAATTTTTAATTTAAAAGG
This sequence comes from Drosophyllum lusitanicum, assembly GCA_032274825.1. Taxonomy (NCBI): domain Eukaryota; kingdom Viridiplantae; phylum Streptophyta; class Magnoliopsida; order Caryophyllales; family Drosophyllaceae; genus Drosophyllum; species Drosophyllum lusitanicum. The sequence continues at coordinate 1,610 of JAUEJL010059692.1, read as the reverse complement.
AAATAACGGTAAATCAAACTTTTCTCTCTTCAATCTATTTCTCTCTCTTAAATTTTTCTCTCTCCTAAAATTTTCAAACCAAATAAATAAGAAATAATTTAATAATAAATTAACAGTTTTACGGTGTTCAACGATAAACACACTTATTACGGTTTCCAGCGTTACTATGTGCAATAATAAACACAACCAAAAGTATATAAGTTTTTATATTAACTTTGTAATATTCAATACTGAACACAGTTTTTACATCATTTTTATTTTAGGTTAATTAATTTCTGCTTGTTCACCATTGATTATATCCTCTATCACCTTTTTTTAGTTGTTCATCTGTGTCAGTATTTTTAATATTATAATCATGTTCATTAATAAACAAAAAATGTATTTTCTACTGAATCCAAGAATTAAAAAGTAAAAAATTAAAAACTTAAAACCAAAAAAACTTAAATATAAAAACTTAAATATAAAAAACAAACGATAAACACATAATCATAAATATAAAAACTTAAAACCAAAAAAACAAATTACAAGAATTAAAAAGTAAAAAATTAAATATGTATTATGGTCTGTTCATCTGGGGATATCTCACGATAAACACACCGGTGAAGTTTAACCGATGATTATCTTGTTGTTCAATGTTGCTCCTCGAAGTGACGACGACCAGAGAATAATTAAACAAACTATTACCTTGTCGACGGTCGTAACAAAGAGAGAATAATAGGGCGGCAGTAGGGCTCATAGCGGCGGGGCTTGGTGGTGAAAGAAAACAAAGGCTCCTCGGTGGTGCTCGATGGACAAGAGAAGCAAATGGAAGGCGACAACGATGGTCTATCTATGGGAGGCGGAGGGCGACAACGGCGGTCGTAGATAAACCTTAGCCGCCACCGTGCTTTCGTCGAGCCCAGATCTGATGGTGGCTTGCAGTTGTGAGATGGCGGTCATAACTAAACCCTAGCCTTCGCCGTTCTTTCGGTCGAGCCCAGATCTGACCGTGGTGGCACCATTGAAGGAGGCGGCGATTGACAAAAAGTTTGGGAAAACACATCACGGTGGCGGTGATGCAGGTTTGTGGTGTTGAACAAAAAACATATCAACGTTTGCCGGTGACCACGGCGGCCAGCGATGGGGGCGGCTCAAATCGACAAGTGGAGAGAGAGAGAGAGAGAGTAATCTGAGTTTTGAAAATTTTGAAATGGGGAAGGGGAGTGGGCAATAGTATCTAACGAGAGAGGAGAGAGAATAGGATAGAGGGGAGGAGAGAGAAGAGAGGTGTGAGGAGAGGTATATTCATCGACTATAATACCCCTTTTTATTATTAATAATAATATCTAATGTTTAATTATTTACGATCCTGCTACAATTGCTTATAACCATTGATTAAAATATTTTATGGTCAAGATCGCTTCTTGCACTTTTCGCAAATAAATCACTTTTCGCACGAACCTTCTTCTATAATTGAAATGCTGCAACTTTTGTATCATATATAGTATATAAATTAATTATACGAAAAATTTCAGTTTTTTCGCAAAAGGTGTTATCAGTCCCAGCCACCCTGAAGTTTAAATATATGAATCAGCAAATTGATCCCCCCCCCCCCCCCCCCCGGGGGGGCC
>JAUEJL010059681.1:0-18716 GCA_032274825.1 Drosophyllum lusitanicum | reverse complement strand
AGTACTCCTTAAAGCTATATAAGTTTAAATTTGACTTATATCATCCCCGTGTTGACACACGGGTCGCTTAGCTAGTTAATTACATAAAAGGTATGAAACTTTTAATCTAAACCCAAAGCACCATTATTTATCTACAAACTTTCTTCTAATATTCCTTTTTAGATTACCAACTTTGAACACAACGACAGGGGTCGAAACGATATTTTATTAGATCCAGGGTAAATAAGCGTAATTATGTAATATTCTAAGGGTGTTATTTGAAACTTTCCCATGAATCAATGATATGGAAGAGGCGCCGGAACCATCTAGGGTAAAGTTGAGCAACGACAATTGGTTTCTGTGTCTCGGTGGCTTGGCTACCCTCCAAACGAATTGAAGGTGTCTGACGGTGAAATAGGAACAGTTGGCATGCAATCTACACACCCTTTCTTGTAATTCAAACACGAAATCGAGCTTAGTCGCTGTCCTTTTATATTATGCCCTCAATGGCTGCTGAAAAATCAGACGTTTCATTGGCCGAAGAAATCAAACAACAAGCAAATGAAGCTTTTAAAGGTAATCCATAACTCCACTTTTCTTCAATCGATCCATATCTCACAGTATTACATGCAGTTACATGTGTACTCATGTGTGTAATGGGTTTTCACAGCCAATAAGTTTTCTCAAGCAATTGATTTGTATTCAAAAGCAATTGAATTGAACGGTCAAAATGCTGTATATTGGGCGAATCGTGCTTTTTCTCATACCAAGTTGGAAGAATATGGTAGCGCAATCCAGGATGCATCCAAGGCTATTGAGATTGACCCTAAGTATTCAAAGGCATGTTGGTCTGTTTTTGTTTTAACTTGGAAGCCTAGAGTTGTGTGTTTTGAGTTTATTGGTAATGTTTTGTACTTTTGTTGGTTTCAGGGTTATTATCGTCGTGGTGCTGCATATCTTGCAATGGGAAAGTTCAAAGACGCACTTAAAGATTTCCAACAGGTTTGTGTTACCTTTCAATCGTTTGATTAAGATGTTGAATGGTGTAAATTGTATATTGAATCGATCTGCGATCATGTATTCAGGCGTGTGGTCGACACTTCTGTAAAGGAAATACAGAATACGCTTGAAGTTGAAAACTTCTTAACCGCATGATGTGTAGATAACTAGATAAGTCATTTTTGTTACTGATTTTGAGATAGGAATATATTGTCATACACTCGTAGTTGTGAGATCATGTTTTTCTTAGTCAGGTTACATATTTAGGGTATGTTACTTGTTTATTTGCTTTCTTGTTCCCTAAGATGATTAGGGTTTTGTTTTGTGCATTTTAGAAAATGTACCCCTCAGCATTGATAATCAGATGATGTAGTGATACAGTTTTTGTTGGAAAGATTTTTTCATTGTAAAGTGAGTGTGTTACAAATGGTGCTTAGACAACCATTTGATAAGTACTCGATGCTGTTAAATTTAATTGTTGCTTCTATGTTACAAATGTATGCTAGTATCTTTTATCATTTATTCCACATTTCCACGCATTAGATATTCTCAGTTGACATTGTTGCTTTTGTTGTACATCTATGTATAAAATAGGTGAAGAGAATAAGTCCAAATGATCCAGATGCTTCAAAGAAATTAAAGGAATGCGAAAAAGCTGTTATGAAGCTTAAATTTGAAGAAGCAATTTCTGTACCTACTTCTGAACTACGCTCTGTAGCTGAGACTATCGACTTCCGCACCATAGGTATCGTTCTTCTTATAATTATAATTATTGTTAGTTCGTTACTTTTTAGTGGTTTACAGTTTTTCTATTATCATTAGGAGCTTCTTTTTTCAAAGTTATGCCATTTGCTATAAATGAATAGTTCTTTTCTACAGTTTAGCCGTCTTGGCCCTTGGCTACTTAGGGAACTTTTTTTTATATCATATCCTTGTGATACATAACATTGAAGGTTATACTATATATTCTACAGGGGAACGAGAACCTTGATACATCTCGCATCTATATTAAAATCTTATCTATATGCTATTATTAATGGTTTGGTCCAGTCTTTTTTTTTCTTCCACTTTGACAGAGTGTTTCTGGTTTTCTTTTCGTAATCAATATGAGAGATATGTGACTGTGGTTGGATAAGTCGTTGCTAATTACATACATGCGAATGTGAGATGATTTATTAACTTTTGGAAAAAAAAGGGATTGTTGACTGATTTTTGCTAATGTGTTTACCTTTGAGGATGTTTGTTAAATTGTTAAGTGATTAACACCTGAAGTATAAGACCAGTTTCGAATATTAGGAGACAGTGTCTGAGGTCTGAAAACAGAATCTTTAAGATTGCTTGGAAAGTGAACTAATATATAAATGTTTGAATGTGTGTGTCTATTTTGCCCCTCAGAATGTTAAAATTGAGATGAATTATATGAATAGCTGAGTACAAGATAAAAGATTCAGTTTTAGAGTTAATAATAAATATACATACTTTTAACCCATAAGTTTAACTAAATTCAAATTCGCAAATGAATAAATTCTCGTATATTATAACATTTAATTCTAATTACAATAATAGGAAATATACGCATGACGAAGGAAATTTAAGATAATGTACAATCTTTGTCTGCATTATGTTCACACCAGTAATTCGTTCTCATGGAAACATCATATGATGGAAGTCGCTATATCTACAGAGCCTATAAATTTAAGACTATTAGCATTAGAATTTTGAGTTAGTAATCTGCTAACCAAATCAACAATTCAGTACATTATAGCAAAGTCATCATCTTAACTAATAACAGTCAAATTCTTAAAACCTAAATTACAAACATATTATGGCGATTTTTTCTTAGATGTGATAGAACGTGAAAGGTGTGATGAGTCAAAACAATCAGCACTGAATAATATGTGGACAAAAACAACGAAATTGAAACAAAAAAAGTGTGTAATCTGAACCCTCGGTCAGCTGAACATGTATAAGGTATGATATGAGTAAATAGAATTAAAAAACAATTCCCACTGGAGTCGCTGGCTGGTTTCGGGGAGAAGCAGCTGCTGGTGAGGGAGAGGGAGTCAATTGGAAGAATGTGTTGGGGTAGGTTTTTTCCCCTACAAAGGTCTAGTAGCGATTGACAGATTGAGCCGTTAGCTCATTAGGTTTCTATTATGTCTAGTGAAATAAGAGGAAATTCAGAGTTTCCAACTTCTGTAGAACAAGTTATAATGGAAAATAAACCACTTAGGCAAAAAACTACCGATCCTTAGTATTCTATTCTAGTTTTGTTATGGCATTTCAACTTTCCCGCATATTTTTTGAAATACCACTGGTTCTTAGATAGATGTTTTTATAATCCTGTAAGTTTGATCTCATACCGTCAGACAATCTGCCTGTAAGTGATAATTGCAGAAACCTTGATAAAAAGGTTTCTTTCTGGTACTCTCTTCCTTTGTGAATAGCTGGTCAACTTGTCGTAGGAAAAATGTAGAGTTTCAATTAGTTGTATCTGGCTGTTTTGTTGCGCAAAAGTTCATAAAACACATATTTTGTTCAGATACAGTTCAAGAATCGCAAGTATTCTGTGTAAATTGACAAATTGTACATTTGTACCCTTGATCTTTCTTCGACTCTTGCCTCTTGATACCTGACCTTTTTCCCTGTTTATAAAAGATCATTTAGTTTAAGCTTTGAGGAACATAATGTAGGATGTTGTCAAATAGGTCAGCTGGTCTAGAAAGGGATGGATGTCGAGCAGGTTGTTGTATTATGTTTGGTTGTAACATCTTATGTAACTCGTAATTAGTTTTCTTGTGTCAAAAAGTTAATGCTTATGCATTTTAATAGCACTCTCCCTATTTTAATTTTAGGGACGGGCACAGACTCATCGTATCATTCCTCTCAGGTTACTGCTGCAGCAGTGGCAGTGGCAGTAGCATTAATGGCTATATTGATGCTGGTGGTGAGGCCTATTGTAGCCACCATGGTAGCATCAGCAGCACTGGCAACATTTTTGGTGGTGAAGAAGACTGGGTGGTGGGCTGGCTACACTGGTGGTTTCTTAACCAAGAGTCAAATACTGAATCTAGGTTTGAACTTAGTAGAGATCATAAGAAATCACACAATTAGTTAACTTATCAAAATCCAGTTTTTAGACCCTTAAAAATTTACCAAGAATGAGTTCTCAACATCTAAAATGACAATGCAATATTTTTTGGTTATAAATTAAGAATAAGGAGCAACTAGAGTAAGTATGTAGTTTTAGGTACAAAATAAAATAAAATTGATCTTACAATTGTAAGAGTCATAAAGCTGCGTTCTTTACAGAAATGAGGTTACTATATGGAAACATTTAATCAACTAGTATGGTCGAGTGTTGTTTTTTGTTGCACATGTGGATATGTGTTACTTCCTTATGTGTTACTTCACTTAATTGCCTGAACCTTATAATTATTTGTTATTTTGGGGTGACACCAATTTATATTTCTCTATAATCCAACTTATAGAATGTCTTTCTTTGTGAACCCTAGATGTGGAGACACAATATTCAGGTGCAAGAATAGAGGGAGATGTAATAACTTTAGACTTCGTGAAGAAAATGATGGACGACTTCAAGAATCAGAAATGCTTACATAAAAGGTTCTTATAAGAAGTAAAGTTGTTTATGTTCTAATTTTCTGCTCTTATTAATATTACTATAACTTCTTAAATTGTTTTTGTTGTAGATATGCCTTCCAGATTGTTCTACAGACCAGGGAAATCTTAATGGCTTTACCATCTCTGGTTGACATAAATGTTACAAACGGAAAGCATTTCACCGTTTGTGGTGACGTGCATGGTCAGGTAATTCATTTAGCAACTGTTGACTTCATTTATTATATTCCTTACTTGGTTGTTTTATTATCGGTTGATATTCTGTGAATGTAGTTTTATGATCTTATGAATATCTTTGAGCTCAATGGTCTCCCCTCTGAAGAAAATCCGTATTTGTTTAATGGTGATTTTGTTGATCGGGGATCGTTTTCTGTGGAGGTTATTCTTACATTGTTTGCATTCAAGTGTATGTCTCCATCAGGTAAGTACAGAACTACCTTTTGTTTGCGTCTTTAGCTGTTATTACATCTTTTTTGCCCTTTTTAATTGCTCGGCTTTATTTCTTGATTTGTTCAGCTATATATCTTTCTCGTGGAAATCATGAGAGCAAAAGCATGAACAAGATTTATGGATTTGAGGGCGAGGTCAGATCTAAGTTAAGTGATAAATTTGTAGAGCTATTTGCAGAAGTTTTCTGCTATTTACCTCTAGCTCATGTTATAAACGAGAAGATATTTGTGGTTCATGGGGGACTTTTTAGCACTGATGGGGTGAAATTATCTGACATCAGAGCAATTGATAGGTTTTGTGAGCCCCCAGAGGAAGGTTTGTTTTGAATGAGTTTTTTGTATTATAAGTTACTAATGCGGGTTATCTGTTGGAGCTGTATTATGTTTTTCATATGTTTGGTTTCAGGGTTAATGTGTGAGATATTATGGAGTGATCCACAACCTAATCCTGGTAGAGGTCCAAGCAAGCGTGGTGTAGGTCTTGCTTTTGGTGGCGATGTAACAAAAAGGTTTTTGAAGGACAATAATCTAGGTAATATAATATTTTCTCCATCCTGTAAAATTGCAGCATCAGAATGCACATAATGTTTAATATAAGCGTCCAGTATTATATTTTATGCATTCCATAGTAGATAGATAGACACTTTTAGCATCAAATTTTCTATAAATTGATGTGTTGCGATAAAAGGGATATCCCTATACGGTATTGTGGCAGTTTTTATAAAATGAAGGGACTTGGTTATTTTTGTGATATGAATTTGTATCATTCTCAAACATTTTTCATTCGTTTTTCAGATTTAGTTGTGCGATCTCATGAGGTCAAAGATGAAGGCTATGAAATCGAGCATGATGGTAAACTCATCACTGTTTTCTCTGCTCCAAACTACTGTGACCAGGTAAATTCTAGGTCTTCTTTAAGTGTATGTTTCTCTTAATACTTTGATTAAATTTGTAAATTTCTTGATTAAACTCGAGTTATACTCTAGTAGTAAAATTGTTTTTTAATCTTTTTACTTTTTGGTTTTATATGAACTCTATGGATGATGCAGATGGGAAACAAGGGCGCTTTTATTCGTTTTGAAGCGCCCACCATGGAGCCCAAGATTGTCACGTTTTCAGCAGTGGTTAGTCCTTTTTTCCGATCTTAACATGCAATTCTTCTTTTTTATGGTTCGCTATCTGTATCTTTTTGTGGAAAATTTTCTAACTTGCTTTAATATCGTGTTTCCGTGAAACATTCAGCCACACCCCGACGTGAAACCAATGGCATATGCGAGCAATTTCCTCCGCATGTTCAATTAGTGTTTGCTGATGTGGCATTTTGGGTACTAGGATTGCTGAAAGTCAGGTTGGTTTCTCTAATCTACAACTGCACATATTTGCATGAAACTTTCGGTGTTACTTTCTTGCGACGTTTATTTATTTTGGATAGTTTATTATGTAACCGAAAGCGAAAAACAAACAGGGTGCCGGAAATTAGGGCCTCCTGTATAATGTATTGTCCTTTTGGTTTAACTATGTAACTACCATTTTCTTAGAAAGATTGCTTTGTATCCATCCCTTTTTACTTTTTTTGAACCTGAAGACACCAATTGAACTGTGAAAAACAATAAAGAATTTACATGTTAAAATCTTGTTCATTTTTCTTGAAGTCGAGTTTCACAGGAGGATCAAAATTAAACAATTTAACACCGAATGTTGAATGATTCAACATTCAACGTACCTGATTTCTATATCTGAATGAATGAAGACTATGTTGAATAAGAATGGAAAATATTAATATCTCATGCTTATTCATTAGCATTGTAATTTTCTTTATTTAAATATTAGAAAGTATCAGTTATATAAAATATGTATGTTACATCGTATCCTATAAACATGTCCGTATTATACATGTTTATTAATGTAACCATCTATATATGTACTTGTAATATGTAACGTATTTGACGTTATTCCATATTTGGTCTCATGATATAGTGTGTTGTTTAACCACCAAGCTCAACTACTGGTGCTCTACAGTGGTTATTAACTTGATAAAATGAAAACATTTAGTAACAATCAAGTACGAGCTTTCCAAAAAAAAAGTACGACTTGTATTTAAGGGGAAGATAAGTTAACTAGATTGAAAGAAATAGTGTGAGAAAATGGGGGTGAGGGCGAATTCGGCTTCGGTCAAGACATAAAGGGGTGTTGTTCAGGGCTTTTTCAGGTTTCGGGTATTTTGTTGTTAAAGTTGTAAACCGTCAACTGAATTAAGTTGTAATTCCGAGAAATAGACGTTTGTATTTTGAGACATCTAAAGTTAGTAAAACCTCTAATTGTCTCTTTTTCTTGTTTTTCTTAAACAACCAATCCATTCATTTCATCGCAAACTCAGTTACAAAATATATAGAATAAAGACAAAGGGGGTGTTCGGTTTACGTGAAGGAATTGGAATTTGAATTTAATTTCTTGCCTATTGTGTTTGGTTGTGTAATTAGGAATTGGAAATGAAATGTAATTCCACCACCCACAACCCCCAGTCGCATTGTTCAAGTCAGGTTAATTGGTTTTTAGGTATTAAAATTATGCTCAGTTCCGAACTAAACAAGGTTCGGGTTTTCAGGTCGAACGAAAGCGAATAACTTTTTTCGACCCGTCATATGAACCAAATAATATAATTGTGAACCGGGTAACCCAAATAACCCTACGTGATTAACCAAGAACTTGAATCGGATCATTCAGTTTATTTGGGTTTAGTTGTAACCCGACCTTATAAACACGAAATGTAGTTGACTCAAACCCAAAGCTTAATAGGTACGAGTTTCGGATGAAGTTTAATTTTTTAAACCCGATTAACCTGAAACTCGATCTGATTGACCTGATTAACACCCCTAGTGGGAAGGCTAGGATGAACAAATGAAGAAGATGTCCGGTGATTGAAAGGAATCTAAATTCCTTAGGGGTGGGAAGGAATATGAATTACCTCAAATGGAAAATAGTTTAAGAGTAAAGGATTCCAATTTCATTATGTAAATGATGAACCAAACACAGAAATCCTTAAAATTAGATTCCAATTCTCCTAATGGACACCCCTAAGCACATTACATGAACCATTGCTACATTTAATATTATGACCTATTCAACTAAGAAATACACAATCTGTGGACACACTGTTTGTGAGATCCTTTTATCAAGATTATATATGATTATATCCACCATGTTCTCAACACAGTAGTACAATATATTACCATTGATCCACTGAAACTTGCTCTATCCAACTAGACTGTCTAGACCCACATTAACTGATACCTTTGAAATAATATTACTACTGCACAATAGTTATGGCAACTCAGCTGCAGTCAAACTTCATCACACAGCTAACGCAAGGTGATTAAACAAAGACAAAGGCTCCTTATACATTCAGCAACATTTGTTTAATGTTTTAGTTGGGTTTTTATTGCAAAAGTTTTAAAGACATGGGTTTCTATCAATTTTTGAGGAAAATAATACGTATGAACTTAGATCTTGCTACCCGCTACTCAAACCGAATACAGCGGTAACACCAAATACCTGAAACTGATTAAACCGAAAGGAACTAGTCGAATTGCAAACGGGTCAATTGTTTTTTCGGATACCGGTCTTTTTCAACAAGCCAGATAAAGGCTGTTGTTACTTGTTAGCATTGACCTACAAATACATTTTTTTAATATGTAAATATTTTATATAATTCCTCTTGATTACAACATTTTGGTGGGGGTATATATCCTTTTATTTATATTTTTTATTATGTAAGATTAAAATATGAGTTTTAATTTATAAAATATAGTATTTTATATTTGTCTTGTATTAAATTATTTATAAATTTATATTATTTAATTTAATAATAGTTGTGACAAAAATCAAAAATAAAAATACGTGAAAATGGGAGTGTTGAGAGATATGGGTGTGGGGTTTATAGAGTTAGAAAATGGAAGGAATGAGAGAATGATGTGATACTGATATAACAAACGAAATGATTGGAACGATTGCTGAAAGTCTAATACACAAATTCTAATTTTTTTTATATATAACAAAAATGGTCTATACACGGTATTATGCATTATCAACTTATACAATGTGTTGTTAAATACGTATACCAGTTGTATATAAACACATTTTGTTGTATACGAATCATCTCGTATCTTTAAACCGTTACATGTGTGAAATGTTTCCTTTTTAACTAAATTATATATGATTCCTTTTCCATATAAAAACATCAGATCCTTGTATACAAGCATTCACGGGATCTAAGGACACACGACTCGCCCTTCTTTGATGGGATATTCGATACAAGAAGCAAACTCCAACTTCTTGTGATTTAATCCTACAACTTTCACACCATAAAAAGACACTCATTCCCAAACACACACACACACACACACACACACTAACTCACTCTCTCTCTCTCTCTTCCCATAATGCTTATAATCCTCCTCTTATTCATCTTCCTAACATGCAACACCTATCATGTCTCCACCACCACCCACAACCAAACTCACCTGCAACCATCACCAGAAACCATGGATCCATCTGAGCTACAAACCCTCTACACTGTCATGGAAACAATCTCTTCTGACCAGAAATGGAGGATCAACTATCCAAACCCATGTAGGCCTTCCACTACTTGGGTTGGGATTGAATGCAAACCAGGTGTTACAGACTCTCACCTTCATGTCACAAGGCTTGATTTTGGTACCCCACCAAACCCTAATTGCAAAAGCACTGCCACTTTCCCTTCACAAATCTTTCAACTTCCTTACCTTCAATCTGTTTTCTTTTTTCAGTGTTTCACCAAAGCCAAAACCATAATTTCCATCTCAAAAAGTAACAAACTTGGGTCTTCTTTTTCTTCTTCTTTGCAGCAACTAAGTCTTAGATCAAACCCTAGTCTTGTTGGCTCTATCCCTTCTCAACTCTTCTTTACTCTGTCTTCACTACAGATTCTTACATTATCACAAAGCAAGATCTCCGGCGAGATCCCGCCGGCGATCTCGGAGCTGACGTCACTCGTTCATCTTGACTTAAGCTATAACCACCTCACCGGAGCAATCCCTGTTCAACTCTGCAAGCTTAGGAGTCTAGTGGGACTTGATTTAAGCTATAATTCGCTCACGGGTTCAATTCCAAACACAATCGGGCAACTTGGTATGCTTCAAAAGCTAGACTTGAGCTCCAATTTGCTTGCCGGAAGTGTTCCAAACAGCATTGTGAAATTAAGTTCATTGGTGTTCATAGCTCTGAGCAACAACAGGTTTCACGGGAAATTGCCGGTTGTATTAGCGAATTTGAGATTATTGGAGTATTTCATTATGGAAAATAATCCCATGTCTATCGAAATTCCGTCGGAGTACGGCCGGATCCCGAAGCTACAAGAGCTCCGGCTTGCGAATTCCGACTACTATGGCGAAATCCCGGCAAGTTTTTCTCTGTTGTCGAACTTAACCACATTGTCGCTGCAAAACAACCGGTTAACCGGGAATATTCCACCTGGGTTTGTAAATCTTTCACATATTTATCACTTGAATTTGAGCAAGAACTGGTTGAGTGGAGAGATACCGTTTGATTCTAGTTTCTTGAAGAGACTGGGGAAGAATTTGGATTTAAGAGAGAATACGCAGTTGTGTTTGAATCCAATGCAAGCATATGATTGTGCAAAACTTGGAGTTGGTGTGTGCAATAGAAGCAATACACGTGTGGGTACTATTGGTTCTAGGGTGAAGCCATTAAAGACATCTGAAGGTCGAGTAGTTGGGATCAGCAGGCCAACTTTATTCTTTGGGTTTCTTGCTTTGGGTGTGTTGGAATTTAAACATTGATCGTAATTTCTTTTTGCTAAAATTAATCCATTTCAAGCATTATTTCTCTACACTTTTATTTATTTATTTATTTATTTTGTGTAACAAGCTTAGATATATACATGGTATTTAACTTTTATTTATATGTATATAACTTAGTAAAACAAAGTAAAAATATATTTCAACGTTAACAAAACTAAACAAACCTACCAAATATTAAGAGTATGAATATGAATGAATGCAGATGCAACTAGAATATGATATAATTGTCAATATTATACGTCACTCAATTGTCACAATTTAAGCGTCTACATAGCAAGAATACAATCCTAAAGATTGAGAGACAACTTATTGGAAAAAATATTTCGTAGTTCAGTTACGAAATAAATTAAGTTAAAAATGTATCTAGTCTAGTATTATAATATTACATATGATTAAAAATGTTATCTAATTAACATTTTTTATTTGTTGAAGAAATAAAGAAAATCAATTAAAATCTATCTTTGTGAAAATAAATACAAGTAATTAATCAATTATTTGATAAATTAATTTATTAGTTATAAAACCAAAAAATACTCTTTGAAAATGTTCTTGATTTTACAAAAATTATAGAAACCGAAAAACTTTGTTTTAAATTAAAAATCAGATTTTAATATAATAACTATCTATTTAGTTTTAGGGAAATCATTAATCGGGATAATTGTTATCTTCATTATTCGTGATTAACTAAATAATTCTAAGGTATTTAATTTATAATATTTGGTACCTAATATAACTAGGTCTCCTAGTATTATAAATAAAGACTTTAGGGTTCATTTTATCTGTCACAAAAATTATAAACTCTCATTTGGACTTTATTTCTCTCCGGTTCGACTGCAACAACCACCCTTGGTCGGTTTGGGTTTTACTTCATTTTAGCCTAGTTGATTGGAATTATGGATTGCTTATGTGGCTAGCGGAAGCTTAAAAACGTCATTACAGGTGGACTATTCTATAGTCATTCGGGAAATTTCTTATAAACCCTATCCTCGTAAGTTGCAAAGGTTATATTGAAGAGGAAATGCCGGGTTGTTTTAGCTTCCCCTGTTTGTTAGCTACCATTGTTTTGCGGGGGTAAGAACAGCATTAAGAACAACTACCTAAAAGCAAGAAACCCTAAGGGGAACTAGCTTGTTATCGCTGTTTCCTGCTGTTGAGTTCTGCATTCTTTGATGCGGGGGCACTTCCCTGTTCAAATGCTCCGAGGTTACGCCTCTTTGGAGAACTAATGTTGATTGATTAAAATAAATCAATGGCTATTGATAACTCATTAATGATGAATTAATGAGGGTATTTCGGGAAAATCAAGGCTCGAACTTTAATGACAAATCACCCGGACGCAATTCACGGTTGGAAAAATATATAAAAGATCAAAATACCCCTATCAATGAGCATTAATGGCGGTTATAAATGGTACTCGCGGTACTCGCAATAAAAACGTTTCTCAAATGATCTTTTCAATATATATATATAGGGGGGGTTTAAACGAGAACTGTTTTTCGTACGAGAACTGCGAAAACCAATCTTAGCCCTTGATTAAAATTAATCAATGGCTAATATTTTTTGACGGCTCATTAATGCTTTATTAATGACGCATTAATAAGGGTTATTTCAGAAAAATAAAGTCTCGCAAATTAATGACGGCTCATCCGGACGTAATTCACAGATGAGTAAATATATAAATTACCAAAATACCCCTATTAATGAGTCATTATAAAAAGCGGGGTAAAAGTTGGGTTAGGTTATACTAAATTTTAAGTTGAGGAGGGGAGGGGAAGGTAATGTAGTGCTAACATGAAAACTGGGTTGGTGAATCTAAAAGCAATGCTATACGGATGTTCTTATAATTGAGCATAGTATTTATATAATTAGCATTACAATGGAGTATAATATATAATCATACCAAAATTGGTCAACAATAAATATTGGAGTTTCTAGTTGATGAAGCCAATGTAAGTTTATAAACAAAAATGTAAAGTTTGGACTTGGAACATAAAGTGTGTGTGTTTTCTAAAGAATGAATAAATCATGTACAATCTTGGACTTGAATTGATCTTTGGAACTTCTATTACCTTGTTGAAAGCAAACTTAGTATTCTTGATTCATGGCTATGGTGGTCACTTTCATCTCCCCAGTAGAATGACTTGTATTCTGTGGTACTACTGCTCATGTTCATCTCTTCTTCTTCAGGAAGCATGTTGAGATCAATAAACCCTCGAGTTTTGCGCACCAGTTCGGGTTTCTTGATTGCATTCATGTTGTTTACTTGATTCAATTTAGCTTCAGAAATCAAGTGTGATCTTTTGTGACCCCCTAAAGCTTGCCCTGATGAAAACACCTTTAAGCAAATTGGGCACTCATGTGTTCCCATCACCACTGTTTTTTCCTTCAAAGAACCAACACCAAGATTGAAACTTGATGACTCTTGATGATCATTAGATGCTTTTGAATCAAACCCATCTATAGTTTGATCATGATCTAACACGGGTTTGTGTTTGATTTTGTTTTTGTGTTGGATATTTGAATCAAAACCTCCCTTTAGCTTCTTGTGACTTGCTTTATGCCCACCAAGTGCTTGATAAGAATGAAAACTCTTGTTACATGTAACACAATCAAACTTTCCCCTGCTTGAATACTCAAATTCACCAAAACCGGAATTCAATTCGTCAATTTTGATCAAACCCACCTCAGATCTTCCAAGAAAATCAAAACCAACTTGGGTGTCTACTAATTTTTTCATCTTAGAACCATTTGTTATCAAACTTTTGCCCTCAATTTTACTCAAATTCAGCAAAACAGAGGAATTGTAGTGACCAGATGATTCAAACTCGTTACCCCATTTCCCCAAATCTCTTGAAAGCATCATCAAAGACATAGCAACATCTGTTTCTTGTTCTTGTTCGATTTCAGACACCATACTTGTTGAGGCATTATTACTAACAATTTGATCATTAGTAGCATTCATAGAGATTGAAGATGAGGCTGTTGGGATTGCAGTTGTAGAAGAAGCAACTATGTACCTTTTGTTTCTTCTGCTTCTAGATCTTGATCTTGATCTCTTAACTTGAAGATTTTTAACATCTGAATTATCATTATCTGAAAGGCTGGTCCAAGAATCTTGATTCAAACTTGCAATATTCTTGTTTTTGTAGTTTGAGAGTTTAGTGGAGTGACATTTCATGTGCCCAAACAAAGCCTTCCAGGATTGAAACCCTTTTCCACATTCTTTACAGAGTTTATCAAGAACTATTGAACAATTTTTGTTCTTCACCTGATGATGATGATCTGTGGAGGTGATCACGTGAGCCCTCATGTGACCCCCCAAAGATCTTCCACAAGGGAAGCTTTTGTTGCAGAATTTACACACGTGTTTCATCGATTCTTGATCAATTTCTTCCATCGAATTCCGATTGATTTAACAAAATTCAACTCACAGTGATCAAGAACAGAACCAAGAATTCAAAATTCGGAAACGAAAACTGTAAATTGATGAAAACCCAAATTAAAGATTTCAGATTTATTCAATTCAAGATTAAAGTGAAAAACCCAACTTAGATTTCATTGTATTCTTTATCAAGAACAAGATTTATGCTACAATTGAGTAGAAGCTATTCAGCTGGTTGAAATAGGAAGTTAAAGGGATGATGGGTCGGTTACCTTTGTTGCTAATGATGGCGATGAACAACAAAGAAATTGAAGGAAAGAAGTGGTTTACACTCACACTATATTTCTCTCTCTCTCTAAAAAAACTCATGAGTTTCTCTCTCTAAAAGTATATGGAGAGAGAGAGAGAGAGAGAGAGAGAGAGAGGCTATATTTGGACGAAGATGGAGAAATTTATGCATGGAAGCAAGGATAAAAGGGAAGAAGCTAAAGCAAAGATGGTCGCACGTGTACTTGGTTATGGATCCTACACAAGCAGCAAACAACGGCTGAGATGTCTCCACGTTAGTCATCCCTAGGTTCTGGAAGCAAGATCCTATCCCTCCTGATTCTACCCCACCTCTTCCCTGATTCTTTGCCTTGGAAGCACTATCCATTAAAAACAACATGAATATTTATTTGATGCTTGTATATTTCATAGGGTATGATATGAGTATTTTTTTATCTTTATTTTTTAATTTTATTACTTGTTTTCTTAAACTTATTAGATTTGAATTGGTTTTTAGTCATACCAATTTCACATACTAATTATTTTCTAGTAATAATTTATGATAGTTTGATAAGGCAATGCTTTTTTTCCGTATTTCAGAATACGATTAACCAACATGTTAATTAATTGATTACGATAAATTGGATCGGATTTTGCAGTTATTTTAGGACTTATTTGTTTATCGTACAAAAAACTCTTTTATTAATAGATAAATGAATCTCTTTCATCAATGATCCATGTTGATAACTATTAGTCTAGTTTGGTAATTATGTATTGTATTAATAATGTGTTAATTAGAATTTAACCGAAGTTTTGAAAATTAGACCGGTCATTAATCGACCTTTTTATTGATTTAACCGGTCAAATCAATATCAACAACCGTGTGACAATCACGAATACATTATTATATTAAAATTATAACATAAAATATTTCAAATATCTAAATAAATAAAAAAATTCAAGACTTTTAAGTTTAACATTCAAACATAAAAAAGATCAAACTACAAAAAAACTATAGAAAAGAAAAAGAAAAAATAAAGAATGCATAAGAAATTGTTCCCCATTTTAACCTGGTTTTAAATCAAAACTTCCGGTATTGATCGGTTTAAAGCTAGGTGGTTTAACCGCATTATAGAACCGGTTCAAAGACCTTTTGATCCTTTCGGTCTGGCAAATTTATTTTTAAACCTCGAATTCTGGAACAAAATGATTGATATAACCAGTTAAAACGAATGTCATGATCTGTGTAATTAAAAAATATCACTTGTCATTTACAACTAGTTATTTTGAATTTTATTAGCAAATTAACATCAAGTTTAATTATTAAAATAAGACAACAAATTGTTTACCCTTAAATCAAAAGTCATAATACAACCATAAAATGTCAAATTCACTAAGCTAGAGAATTTGACTTGAAGAAAAAAGAACTCAAAAGAAACTTCATGAAAGAAGAAGCAAGGTCAAGAGGATATGGAGTAAGTGCTTAATTAAGTGGGATTATTCTTTTAACAAAAAAATTAATATTATTAACATTTTATAATTATTTTCTAATATTTAAAAACATAAACATGAAAAGGAACACAATCTAAATTTAAGAATTAGTTTGTCTATGAAGATTTGGCATAATATTGGTTTTTATGAATTATAGGTTTTGTAACTTTAAAGTTAAGAGTCAACAACTGCAAACAACTAATGTATAGAGTTGAAAGCTAAAGTGGTAAAAAGCTTTAGGGAATAAGAAGCAGTTATCCACCAGGAGTCCTTTTTTGTCATTTTGGTGAAATTTCCAAAAGGATGCAACTGATTTTACTATGCTACCAACTATGTTTTGTCCTTTTTTCAAAGGCTTATAAAAAGAATCTAATTTCTTTATTAATTACATTGAAGAAATGATCTCAAAAGATTGTCAATATGATCTGAAGGTTGAAAATTAGTCTCTTAATTAATTAATAACCATGGTTATGCCAATAAAAGTGACAAATTTTCATCATTCAAATTTGATTTTCAGAGTGTTTTCATTACAAAATATATGTAAATTTTTCTATAAATATACTTTCTCATTAGATTAAAATAAATAAATACATATATATATATAGAGAGAGAGAGAGAAAAAGCGAACCTTAAACTAGAAACAATACAATGAGACTTTAATATTCCCCACGATTTGATTGGGAGATCGAGAGCAAACGCTCAAACTAATACTATATGTGACATGCAAAACTTAGATTTGACGCGAAGCTACCTTCTCGCAAATAAAATGGTTGTTAGTCTATATGATGTGTATGTTGATGTTGAACTGGGTTTTTAGACAGATAAACAATACTGACAGTCAATGGTGAATGTAGTTTGTGAAATAAAGTACAAAGCCAACAAGTCTCGACATTGACATTCGCTACTCCATGATACTCTGCGCCAGAGGAAGAAATAGTGGATTGTCGTTCAAACAACCACGAGATGGGATCATCTCCGAGAAACACACATAAGCCACATGTTGAAACTCCAATGCACCCTAATCCGTGTCAGGGTAATTAAGCAGTAAGACTAGTTCTGGGGAGAGCAAGTATAGTTTAAGGTCTAGGGTGATAATTATTGACACTACTTGAAACATAAAACGTGAAAATAAGTGGGTTTGGATTTACCTTAAATAGGTATGGGTCATATTCGAGTTGACCCGCATAACCAATGTATTAAACAAGTGTTTTTGGGTTAGGCTTAGGTTAAATGATTCGACTCACAAACCCGTGTATTTTATACAAGTCTTCTAATCCCCTATTTCCTTCCAACCCACAAACTTGTTTATGACCCGTCAACCTGTTTATTTTATATAGGTTTGTTTCTATTTCTATATTCACTTTCGACCCCCAATCTTGTTTGTGACCCATCATCCTGTTTATAACCCGCTAACCTGCATAAATAAATGGTTATATGGGTTGCGATCGTGGTGAGCAAATCTAGGTTGGCATTTAGATTTTGACATGAATAATTATACGGGTCAAGTTCAAGTCGAGCATTCTTGACCTGTCAACTCAAACCTAACACGTACAATTGCCACACATAACATGCTATAATCTAAAGTACCACAAAGGTAGCGAAAATGAGCTTCAAGGCATGAACATGTTGTTTGCGAGGATCATATATAAAATGACATATTTATTGCTTTATAAAAGAAATATCAGGCTGCGTAACTATTACATATTGATGTGGTATGGTAGAACGTATGGTTAGCAACAGGGATGCTTGAAGGGTCAATTACAGGTGTGCTAAAATATTTGAAATCGAGCCAAAAACTGTTGGAGAAATGTTTTTGAACTAGGGTTTAAAATAACAATAAATATTTGGATAATTTCGTGGATCGTGTTTAATACACTTTCCGTAATCTGTAATTCGACCTTATGTCGGGGGTATTACGAATTTAAATAAAGGATAATCCAAGAAACTTGATTTGAATCACAGGCTTAATTCAAATCCAAACACAGAATATATTCGCTTTGATTTTCTTTCTTCAGAGACTATTTCAGCAGAATAACGATCTAGTAAAATCGTTTTCTTTCTTGTTTTCTTCTTCAAGACTACGAATTGTACCAAAACCGAGAATGTCTATTTATAGGAAACAAACCGGCGGTTATTGCCGGCGGTTGGCCAGCGGCGGCCCGGCGGTTGGCGGCGATTATTCGGTGGCAACTTAGCTTATTCGAGTGTGCACTCCACACCGCCAAACCCGATTATAACTAAGTTTAGAATCGTCTAGTCTCATATTAATCCCGATCATACTAAATGGTTTAATAACACTAAAATTACCAACAAAAACCAAGAAAACCAAATTGAAAAAACTGAACCAATAAAGCAACCGACGGTTTTGTTTTTCAAAATTTTAAAGATCGATTTTTTCGGCTTGGTTTGGTTTCATGTTGTAAAACCGACTGAAAAAACCAAAGCGAACCATTTACAAACACTGAACCGATCCGTTACATTAGGGTTTCTATTAGGAGGGTAAATTCATAATTATGTAAATTCTTATATACACACATATACACATATGTAATACGGGGAAGATTCATTTGAGAAGCGTTTTTATTGCGAGAACCAATCTTAGCCGTTCATTTTGGATAATGGAATTCATGGATGAAGAGCGTGGGGGGATTG
>JAUEJL010059670.1:0-18725 GCA_032274825.1 Drosophyllum lusitanicum | reverse complement strand
TATAATCATCCATCAATTAGTTTTAGAACACTTATTTATCTAACATGCAATACCTAATGATATTTGTAGACCATTTCTAAAGACTAGATATTTTCGGTGAATTTGCCAACCAACAACATTTGCCATGATTATTTAAATTTTAAAAATTTATATTGTCTTGGCAAATTTGCCAACAAAATTGTGACACTATTACGACCGAAACAACCTAAAAACTCCAACACAGATTATAGCAAATTAGCATCCCTTTTGCAACCGTTTTGCAACAGCAACCAAACCATCGGAAAGTCATATCTAATTAATGACAGTTTACCAACGAAAAAGGGACAGAAACTTACAAAAGAATAACATTAATGATCAAAATAATGAATCAAATTAAAACTATATATATATATATATTAAGTATTTTAAATAAATTCGTTGGAAAATCGTTAGTTAGATACAGACAATTAGCAATGCTTTTAAATAATCTATATATCTTATAACTTAAAATCCTTATTGTCCTATGTGACATATATAAGAGAATCTTGATTTCCTATACAAAGTTAATTAGAATGAAGGGTGATGATGTCGCAACTTCTTAAGATTTGGGCCTACAGTGAAATTTAATCGGGCTTGATTTAGACAATTAAATAAACCAATTGATACCATTTTTATTGAGAAAGTTATTGTAACTTATATATTAATATAGGAAACTTACACAAAGTTATTAGACATTAATTTCATTACTCTTAAATAACACTTGAAGAATCCGATAGCACTTGAATTAATTCCTCAATAATCTTTTATAAGCGTGTAATTTTAAATATAGATTCTATCCCCATGTACATGTTAGATGTTGTGATGAAGATACTTATTTGAGATGAAGGAAATAAACTTGTGGGAAGTTTTGTGTTTATTGTTCATGTACCAAAAACCAATATGTCTATGATGGTTTCTGTTTTTAAGTTTAAAAAGCTTGCACAAGCATATGAGCTACTAAGGACCAAAATAATTGCAACTCCATGTAAGACTTGAAATACCCACTTTTGCTTCAAAAAGCATCTTCATGACTCAAATGAAAGTAAAATTGATATTTAGCTGGCTATATTTTTTATCTTGAATTGGAAATTGTTTTTAAAGCTACTATGTGACGAGTTCGACATGTTTACTTGTCCATTAGAAGTGTCACGGTTGAAGAATTGGAAGTTTTATCACCAAGTTACATGTATCTTATTTAGTATAATTGGCTTCTAAAATTCCTTTATTTAGCTTCTCTACGGTAGAATTCTAATGTCAAATTAAATTTATTTCATGCCCTAATAAATATGGATCAGGAAGAATTCCACCATATAATTGATAACAATGCAAGGTCTCTACTAATTATCACCAACAAAAAAAGGAGTTCAATTAGTCATAAAATCTATATCAATATTTGCATTTTGTGGTATATGTTTGGGTATTGGAGTGACAAGTACCTAGGACCTCTTTTCCTCTTCATGGTATTATAGGTTACTTATTTTATGGGTGTCTTTGCATTCGAGGGATTTTTCTTAAATCTAGATGTAAGTGAGTAATATAATTTGGGTGTGTGTTGTTACATATTTACTTTTGCTGGGTTCTTAGAGTGATTTTTAGAGTGATTTTTTTGTGTGTTTGAGTTTTGTAGATAGATTTATTCTAGATCATACATTTTTTTTTAGAAAAGAAGACCGAATGTTATTGTTTTTTCAATTATGTTCACATTTAATTTTCCAATATCTTTGTTTTTAGTTTATAAAGGTCATTTAATCATTTTTCATTTTATAAAGTAACATCATTTTCAAATTATAGGTCAATTGGATGATAGTGCCATTTCATATTGAGATATGTCAAACCTTATTTGTAGCACAAGTTCGAAAATGATAAAAATGAAACTGTGGTTGAATGAAAATGATGAAGCAGATACATAAAAACCGTAACATCCAAAAAAGATATCATATACCAAATAACACATATCAATAAAAAACCAAAATTAATTAATTTGCCTACAGAACACAATTATTAAGAAGACCCAACACAGCCATGTTCAGCCTTCTTTTGGTTTTAAGCCTTAAATCTCCAGGGACACGTACAAATGTTACGAGGATCATAAATTCCACACTAACTGCATTTTCGTCCATTCTTTGACTAATTAGCTATAGCCCGCTCACGCGAACTCATAATCCTCCTTGTAGTACCACCACCTTTATTACGAATAACAGATGGATTTTGAATATCAAGACTTGACGGACGCTCAACACCTAACACATCACTTATGAATTCTCTATTTAACATTAAATCATCTTCAAAGAACTCCTCATCACATTCTGCTTTCAAAAACTTTGTCAATTTCTCCTTGTTGCCAATGACTTTGTCCAAAGCATTTTTGACATGAAATACACGCGACGTACCAAATGAGTGGAAATACTTCGGGATTCTGATTTTGGAAGTTAAAATAAACTTTAGGAGGGACAACATCCTTTGTCCATCTTCTACATATATATTTTCGTGGGAACTGATTGACCTTGAAAACACGAAAAAGAACCCCAAATCTCTCAAATCGTTTACATGAACATGTGAGATCATCTGTTGATGAATTAAACAAAACCTACAACAATAAAAATAAAAATTCATGAATACCACGAAGATTACAACTAAGTGACACATGAATTATACCTGTACATTTGGTTCATGAGAATGATGACTTTATAACATATTAAAAAAATCCGTATATAATAATAGATAACAAACCTCGCTATGCATATGTGTTTAAGTTTTCTGTTTTTGGATGTTTAGAAACTGAGTTTTTACAAATTAGAGGATTTAGTCTTGAATATCTAGGACCAATAGATAATTTAGACTAGTGATAGACCAATCCTAAGGTTAAACTTCTAAAAGTGGAAACTTTAATTGCATGCTTAGCATATAATAACCTTTATATGTTAATTAAATGATTTGTTAACTTAAACAATCATAAAAATCTTTATTGATTCGAACTTAAAAAAGACTAATTATGTATTTTAATTAATCTCATGATCATAAGGTTGATAAAATATTATAATTATAGGACATGATTAGATAATCCGACCATGAGTCTAATCATCACAATAGAAATTGGTATATGGTAATTAGTTGTTCATTTCATGAATTAATTGAAATAATTAACTAAAAAGAGGTAAAATCGAGTCTAGAGAGGAAAGTCTTCGATTTGATAGTTAAAATCTAATAAAGTTGCTTGCTTTTTGCTTTCATTGAATTGCTTTTAGAGTTTCCTAGTGATATGTGTTAAGTTTAGTGGTAAAGATTCTATTTTTAGTGCTAAAATCCCAATATCCCTTTTACATGCTTTATTTGCCTTTTTAATTGTTTTTAGTAGTTTAATTAGTTTATGTAGTTTAATTCTAAATTAATAAAATCAAAATCAAAATAATTCTCATTCCCTAAGTGTTCGACACCCGACTTATTTACTATACTCGAAAAACCGATTAGGTCCTCTTGCCTATTTGTGTCGTTTTTAGTACAAAATAATCGGACTTTATAAATATTAAACTAGTACGTAAAACGCACGTCATGCAGGTTGCTTAGGTGCGTGGCCTGTGAGATGGGTGCCAATGGGTAGTTTATTTTGCTTTTGATGCTCAAAGAAACCGACTTATGGGTGTGTAATGAATTTTGGTTTCGAACAGTGATGTGATTTTGAATAATGGTGGTTTTTAGACATGTGGTTAAAATGGTTTATCAGTCTTACTAAATATGATGTTTTAAAGTCTTCCGTTGCGATCAATCTTATTGAGTAGAAAAGTTTTTTTGTAAATCTTAATTTTTTTTAAAACCATAAATCGGTACTTGAAATATTGCTAAATCGGTACCCGGGAGACTAGTACCGAACCGACTAGGTAAAATGGGTACCCGATATAGTACCATATTTGAATACTCGTTACGATATTCGGTACCATCATTGTACCAAATTTGGTACTTGGTAAAATCGCCACGGTGTGGCACCATGCTCACCCTTAATTAAAACAGTGGAGGAGGACGATAGTTGCAAGTGATTAACAGAGAATGAAGAGAGTGATAGTTAGAGAGATCTATCGAGATAGATTTATATTTTGTGAAATCTTAATAAAAATAAATTGCCTGATAGTTTAAAAGAAATTAAATCTTAACGAAAGTGAATAAATATCTAGGATAAGAGTATTATGTTGTTTTTAGGTGGGGAACCAATAGTAAAAGAAGTTCTAGTTATTTTTAACGCTGAAATAATTCGCTCATCCTTGAAACACAAGGAAGACGTCATACATTACTTAATTGATATTAACATTGCCAAACCCAACTTACAAGCGCTTCTAGTTCGTACGGTATTGGTAGGGGTATTATATGTTAATATTTGTTATTTTATCGTTATGTGATTTATATGTATATTATATATACAAACATGTATTGGCACATAACGAGTGACAACCGGACATTGTTTATAATTATCCGTCACATACGCAAGAGATTTATATTGGATTCCATAAAGAATGGGAAGAACCTGTATAGCTACCTTATTACATAGCATTTGGAAAGGTAGGAATTTTGTTTATTTTGTACACAGAAATCACGTTTTATTATAAGTTATACACCACTATTGGTTCTATTCCTTTTTAGGGCTGTTCAGACTGTTATAAAAGATACAAACAAAGTAGACCTATATCAAATGGATATTTTCCGTGGTAAATCATCTCGATTACTTTATGTTACATATATATTGGACATATTTGTGAGTTGAATTTTATTAAATATTAGTTCAATCAACCATCAACCGGTTGAGAGTGTGGATAATTGACAGTTTTGTGTCGTGGATACAATAAGTACTTGTATTATTTCTTTTTGAATTTTGTCTATTGCCGCATTTTGTTAAACCCTCTTCGTTAAAAAATTTATTGTATTTAAACATGTATATAGATCCCTTGGAATAACACTTGTCCCATTAACCAAAAAGATTTGGAAGCTATGGATGGTATTTGGCTTTACACATTTATGCCGTTTTCTTTTGCAAGTGATGAGATATTAAGGTATAACACTTCCTAATCTTCTTTTTGCTTGATCTATTGTAGAAATTTTCCATTGGGTGGAATGTGATGGTTTTAAGTTTTTATATATACATGTTTGCTTGGTTTTGTTGCTTCAACTACGTTTTTGGCTTAGCACCAAGTTCTAACAGGAAGTTTGTGGGAAACTCGTCAAATATCCATGGGAATCTCATCACAAATCAGTCATAAAATGTTGGAACTTCGTAAGAAATCCATAGAATTCGTCAAAAATCGGTTACAAGTTTGTTGAAAATACATCCTAATTAAATACGTTGGAAGTTCGTCAAAAATCCGTCAAAAATTATAAATGTTTGCGTCGTATTTGAATTATAATTTCCAACGTATAAATTTGTTGGAAAGATAATAATTCATTGGAAATCTCGTGACAAATTGTTTTCCGAGGGACAAAATTAGTCGGAAATAAGCAAAAATGGCCAATTTTGCCTTCGGAAATGAGACAGGAGAAAAGTTAGGTTAGCCATCTCATAACATTGATGTGTTGTGTTATAACCTTAATTTATGAATGATTAAACCCGTAAAACATGTCACTATTAAAACCAGAGTCGACGAGGACAGTGGTGGTACGTGATTGAGAGAGAATGAATTGAAGAGAGTGATAGTGGATGAGATATATCGATATAGATTTATATGTTGTAAAATCCTTAAAGAAAACTAAAATATACGTGATGGTATTAATTAAAGGTGATATATAACTAGGATAAGGATATTATGGTCTTTTTAGGTGGGACCAAAATGAAATAAGTTTTAGTAGGAGGGACGGAAATGAAATCTACCATAATATTCATCTTCTAATATAGATAAAAGACTAATAATATAAAATTTATTGTACGGTCTTAATCATCTATTTAATAAATCAATTTAAATTATACAATTTTGACCACCAATTTATTTAAATTCGAAGAATCAATTATCACTATTACAAGTCAAAGTAATGCAAAGTAAGGTTACGTGTGTGTTTAATATCTATTAAAAAAAATACAACTATGCTATCCTCTTAAACAATTAATCTCATACGTACTAATCTATAAAAAAATTTGAAACATAGTCTTATAATTAATAAAAATTAAATATGTTTCTTCTTAGATAAACTCACATGAACAAATCATAATCGCAATAGTAAAGGTATACATAACCCTTTTAGTTGTTATATTAATATTAATAAGTTGTTATATTAATATTAATATATGTGTGTGTGCATGAATTGCACAGTTTAACATATATAAATATTATTTATAATATATTTGTTTAATAATGTGTATAAAAAGAGAGATATTTCAAAGAATTTGTTGGCGTTTACTTTGAGTCAAGCATAGCTCAATTATTGTCCGTGTATAAAAAATATCCCTTTCACATAAATACACGGAAATTTAACTATTTAGTTTTAACACAACTAAAATGAGAGATATTTCAAAGAATTTGTTGGCGTTTACTTTGAGTCACTCATTTTATCATTTGATTCTTAATTAGCTAGATCGAGTTCTATAAATATCAAGCATGAGTGTTTGCTCTTGCTCTTCTAAGAATATGATAATTAAGCTCTAGTTTCACTTGTCTAAAATCAAAACAAGTTAGGATATATTGCTGAATGTGAAATTCCAAAAGAATACTAAGGAGTCAAAACTAATATACAGGAAGTAGAATTGGACTCAAAAGATGCATGTCCTAAACTTCAGGCTCTACCAATCCAATTTAACTGAGTTGTTTTGCTAGCATTGATAACAATTGCCATAAAGTTAAACTCACATTTTAATTACAGTTAGTTTGCTAATTTATTTTATTTTTTATATATGGGGCAGATGTCATCAAATAAAGGGTTTCGACAATGGAGACTATGGTT
This sequence comes from Drosophyllum lusitanicum, assembly GCA_032274825.1. NCBI lineage: Eukaryota > Viridiplantae > Streptophyta > Magnoliopsida > Caryophyllales > Drosophyllaceae > Drosophyllum > Drosophyllum lusitanicum. The sequence continues at coordinate 11,795 of JAUEJL010059670.1, read as the reverse complement.
TCCCTGCAGATTCTTTACCATTAATGCTGTTTCTATCACACTCATAGCAATAGCAATGAAGTTGCCTATGGATCTTACTGCTGAAATAACTAGCCTTCAAGATGAGCATGCAAAGCAAGTAAGCATATATTTCCTGGTAACCATGTTAGCCAACTTTCTCCCTTCTTTAGGACTTATGGGTGACGAGGATCTTCAGACGATTATCCTAGCATTTGGTATCCTCCTAGTCACCGTAAGTGTAAACGTATTGATCCAATCATTTACACTTCTACATGGTTATCATCCTGTGATGGGAATATTACTTTTCTTAGTTTCCATTCTATTGCCATTGTCAGTAGTTTTTACAGTTCCAACTTCTAGAAGAATTTTAGAACACCGGTACAAGGAGTTGCATCAATTAGATTCAACTTGTCAAGAGATAAACTTTTCTTACAAGGAACTCATACGCAATGTCAAGAAATATTGGATTATGGCAGAAACTGGTAACCCTCAGTTTGTGATTACTTGTTCGTCTGTTTCTAATGCTTTTGGGGTTATATGCTCACTATCTGCTATTGTTTCACTTCTTGTGTTTCTATACAAAGGTCTGCCGTTTTATTATCCAGATAGCTTCTATGTATATAGAGACGTAATTGGAGGTGTAAATTTTTCGTATTCAGATTACAAATGGTCAATGACTTACATTGTGCTGGTGCAAACATCTGGGATTGTTTTAGGTTCAATAGCACCCATTTTTAGATGTTTGACTACTATCAGCCATTTCAATATCTCCAAACGGAGGTTCATGAACCACCTGAACGTGTTCAAAGTTGAGAAATATTGGACTCAAAGGCTTAAGAACTGGAAACAAACATATGTTTTTTCATATATTCCTGGCCGTCATTTGAAAATAGTTTTCAATAGTTTCAAAAACATGATCTTGGACTTTTGCATAGCGCTTCAAGTAACGCTTGTGGTTACATGTAAAGCAATTAGTCTCTTCCCTAGATGTTTTCTCATCTTGCTTTCATGTTGCTGGCGCTATTTGTGCTTGCCTTTGTTTAGAAGATGTAAAAAGGAACAAAATGCATCTGAAACCAATATGAGACCGGAGATTGACGAATATGAAGGTTATGTCCTAAGTTTCGAGGAGTCACAACCATCAAAGAGGCTATTAAGAAATACCCTCAGCTCAATAAATAAACTTATTCACAAGTCTGAAAGGGAAGAAGCAAGTAATCTTCTGAAGCTTCTCAAAAAATCTACAGGATTCAATGGAGTACTCGAGTTCGACAACAACCAAGACCCACAAGAAAACCTGAATTCTTGGAGCCTAGTAGCAGTAACATTAACAGCCATCGCCATTGCACTTCCTAACATTGGAAAAAGCGATGTTCAAGAGTTACTTGCTAGTATGAGGGAAGGGCTCCAATTTGTAAGTTATGTTGAGGAAAACCTCAATAAAAATACCAATGACTTGAAAATTTCAAGAAAAATAGCTGTGCGTGTGTGGATTGAAGTTGAAGTATACAACAAGTGGCTACAAATTGATCTTCAAAAGATTAGACACAGTGGAAAAACGTCAACGGCGATTCTTCATTGGCTAGGTGAAAAAGCACTAGAAGTTGTAGAAAATTTCAAGAGTAGCATAAATGACGGTGTGGATCATTCGGAGCATGAGTTCATCGCTGCGAGCTCCATGTACAGAATCAGCCAAACGATTTTGTATTACTGTAATAAGCATGAAGAATGTCCGGAAGATAAAGAACTCTTTGACTGGATATCAACTTTAAACGCGGATATATTATGCGCTTGCTTTACCAACTTACCACGTGTCATAAAAATGAAGTGTCATCATGACGCAATAGAGAAAAGAGAAGACGGAATTCGGGGTGCAGCTCAACTTCTTGGAAAATCTAAAAAGATCCTTAAGATCCTTAAACCACGCCAACTTCCTAACATGGATCCAGACTCAATGGCATACATTGATAAGTGGCATGCTTTATCCAAGCTACCTACTGGTGGTGCTTCTTCCGTCGAGATCCAGAAAGATTCTTCAAGTTCAAACGAATCACTCTCGGTAACTATCATGGAGTAATATATACATTGGAAAGATTATTTGAGTGAAATAACATGCTTGTGTAATGCTATTATAATAATCAAAACCGCTTGAATATTAATAGATAAGTATAGGCTGTACAAACCTCGATTATCATTTTCATCACTTTAGGACTATTTATATCATTTTGGATGTATTATCAATATTTATGTCAATTGTGTATAAATGATTATTAAGTAACATCATTTTGATGTTCAATAACAGCTGCATTAAACTTAATCATCATTTTGAGTACATTCACATTTTAGAATTGACTGTAAACACCTTGTTTATCATTTCCATTATTTTCATACTATTTATGTCATTTTGGCATTTTAAACCTTAATTTCATCTTGCTTAAAAGATTTCTAAGCAAAAATATTTATCATTTTGAGTGAACTTACATGCTTGTGAAATGCTATTATAACGATCAAAAGATTATTAAGTGACTTAAGAGTTCAATTAAATGGATAAGATAAATTTATATAATTTTGAATATGCAGTATGACTTTGTGAATCCACCATTAACATTGTCAAAGAAGAGGATCCGTCAAAAGTCATAACAAAAATAAAGGATCTCATATTATAAGTGAAAAATCGCCTAAAGAAGACATAAAAAATGCTCGTTGTATTTGATCAAGGTAGTCACCCCATGTGCAAAGACCTAAGTAAAGCAAATAAAATGCCATAAAGAATATGGGTGTTGAGGGTGCATTGAAATGTTTCATAGGGTTGATACATGGGAGATTAGGATACTGGGTGGTTGACAACTTCAACACAACTAATATGGAAATGCATATGAATGGGGAGACTTTCAAGCTGACGAGGGAGGCTGTACATGATGCATTAGGGAATATTAAAGAAAACGTTGTCACAAGAGCTAGTGCAGACGATGCATTAAAAGTACAAACATGGAGAAAACAATATCCAACACCATCCAAAGGAGCACAAAATATAACAGTAATTGATAAGTTGTTGGCAGACAAGGAGCAGGGAGAGATGTTCAAACTTAATACAGTGGTGTTGATATGGACTTTGATCGCACAAGGAATAAAGTGTGGAATAGTCGATCAAAAAATCCTCACATGGTGTACCTATGTCATATAATGTGCACAAAGATGTAAACTAAAATGGAACAAACATGACAAGAAATGCTGGTTTACTGGCCTATTACTTTCACTTTTGGTAAGTTTTATACCTCATCATAAAATGATAAATTTAATCGGTATTATAAATGTTAATCGATCTTTTTAATCCATAAGCTATGGTTTTCAACAACCATGAAGAGAATTGAAAACGCAAAGGACATTCCAATACCAACAATATGTTACTGGGTAAGATTAAAAGAGGTTGAACGAAATGTTTTGTTAGGGGATGTCAACACAATGAGGAGAAGAAAGAAGCCGTTTACGGAAGAGGTCAATTTAATACTATATATTTATGAAAATGCAAATAATTATGCTAACATGAAATCAATAATCTACACATGATACACATATAAAAAGCTTGAAGGAATGAATATCCGATGGTGCATACATAGAGACACTAAAAGATATACCGATTGCAAAGAGACGAAGGAAAAAATAGGTAAAAAATGATTAAATAATAATGATTAATGAAAAATAATTCTTCTTATATAAAATAACATTGCCCAATCATGAAGCATCGAGAAAGTTAAAGCTTTTGAGACAACCAAAAATCCAAATTGTTGTCACAACAAAGTAACCGAGAGAATGAAGAAGAATGTTGAAGACAATGCTGGAAATGAAGAAAAGAATACAGCAGATTGCAATCACAATGATGAAAATGATAATGCCTCCAGGGCAGGTGCAGGATCAATGATGCTACTCGATCTAGCCGAGAAGGCATGCATAGGTATGTAAAACAACTATAGATGATTTACAATGATTATCTGAATGATGAGTATGATGAAAATGCTAAAAAGGGACATGCATGAACATGATGATTTATGAATGATGATTTATGAAAATGATGATTTGAATGAAAATGATGATTTATACTAAAGAATTGAATGTTAATTTATGAATATGTAGATTTGAATGAAATGTACGAAAATGATGATTTGAACGATGATATGAATGAAAATGCTAATAGGACATGCATGAAAATGATGAATTATGAAAATAACGATTTGAATGAAAATGATCATTTATAATGTAGAATTGAATGTTGATTTATGAATATGTAGGTTTGAATGAAATGTACGAAAATGATGATTTATGAAAATGATGATTTATGAAAATGATGATTTGAATGATTGCAACGAGTCGAACCACATAAAGAGAAAATAAACCATGAAGATACAAATGACTTGGTAGATTCGGAAGAAAGCAAGGTTGATGATGAACAAACAGACGAAGATGACAAAGAAAACGAGGAGAACGAAGCAAAGCAATACAGTGTCGATGTAAGATAAAAAATGACTAAACAATTAAAAATGAATTTGAATGAATATCAAAAATTATATTTTGAATTTTGATCAATACAGGAGTTCATGGCTGAAATAAGGAGTTCATACAAAGAACTTATTGACAAAAAACATGAGCTTACAGAGGTGATGTGGAGAGCTCAGTTCGAGTACCCCTATATAATGAAATACATGATCTACTTCATCACATTAAAAACAATGTACTTGGAGATCCAAATAGTTCATAGAAATAAAGAGCTGGAAGAGATCATAAAGGAGATAAGGGAGAGTGCTGTTAAAGAAATAACAAAAGAATACATGAAGAATGTTTTGGATTAAATCAACTTAAGTATCATCTTCTCGAGCTCAACAACACATGAAGCAATCAGCCACCACCGCAACGTGGAGTTTTCTGTTGTTGATTCGGTCTTTCTTAAACTTAGACCACACCGCCACCTTGGTTTGATGGATCACAAGCTTTTGGCTGTTCTATTGGCCCTTTTCTTATCCTGGAGAACCGCTTACAACTCTCTAACTCAAGTATTCACCCTTTTTTCCATGTTACTCTCCACAAAAGTGTTGCTGGTACTTCTCATGTGGAGCATGGACACATCTTCTACCCATCCCCTGCTAAATGTTTGGCTACTTGTGTCACCACCAAGAATGGGCAACAAATCCCACAATATCTCATTCATTGGCACAGCTCCTTAGAAGGTGAAACTTAGGAGGATGCTTTCTCTATGCAACAGCAATAACTAGATATTCGGCTTGAGGACAAGACTAATCTTACCACGGTAGCAACAGGCCAATTCTTCTTAGCCCAATACTACTTCGGTCCGGCCATTCTCAAAGTTTATACTAGGAGAAACAAACTCCGCGTGTAGGGTGGTGATGAATGAGTCTATTATTTACTTAATTATATATAGTGTGTGTCATTGAGGTGTGAGGTATGCAAGATTTGGTTTTTGTTAGCTTCAGCTTAAGCCTGGGTAGGAGATTGCCATCTTTGGAACCTTACTTGAACGTAGTCTTCTTCCTATTTACATTCAATGAATTATCCCTCACCCTCCATTGCTACTCCTAGTTCATCATCTTCAATCATTTTCCGTATCAAATTTAATATTATAAAATCAATTAAAAATTAAAAAAATAAATAAATTAATGGGATATAGGCATTTTAGTCATTTCAAGTTTGGAAGAGACCTAAAGTGCAATGAAGTCGGGTCGAAAGGAAGGAACGAACCCATAACTTTGCGGATCCAGGGACTAAAACCATTATTTCTAACAAACCACAAGGACCCAAAATGTAATTACTCCAAAATAAAATGACATGTCTACAATTAACAATTCTACCTATCTTAGCTACCATAGAAACAGCTTTATAAGGTTTTTTCTGCTAATGTATTTCAAGAACTATATTTTGTAAGCATAAATAGTTCAGAATTGTAATGGATTTCAACAACTGTTTTTTAAAGCATAAAAAGAAATTCTGAATTCTAATGTAAGGCTAGCAGCTGGCTTACATTACTCTTTGTCATTGCCTCCTAGACATAGTCAACGATCAAAAATTCTTGTCACGAAAGCCTTCGGTTTCTGTAACTATGTACATAAAATTCCAAGAAATACCATCATTTTCTGGTTTATGCATTCCCTTCATGTATAAGGAAACAAGAGAGCATGTTCCAAGATCAATCTGCAAGTAAACAAAATTTCAAAAAAAAAAAAAAAAAAAGGAGTGAGAGCACTAAGAGGGTTTATGTGGTTCACCAAGAACTGTTTCTCTTTGAAAAAGATGAAAGTTTATAATTAAAACCTGTGTTTAAAGATTTGAAAGTTCAACCTTGTTAATCGTTTCCTGTTTCTCTAGACGGCAAACACGCACCCACATAAACTACAACTATGTTCACGACAGGACATGAATCTTCAATCTCATAGAGGAAGGAACACCTTAATCACCCCTTGAAACCACTAGGCCCAAGGCCCTTTCGTAAAAAGTGATATAAGAAAATCAAGTTTACAATCTAGAACGCCTCTTACACAATTTGGTGAACTGGCATTGGTTTTACTGAAAACTAAACATTTACCAAACACCGTCTTACAAAGGTGAGCATATAAACCAAAAGACGGGCCAAACCCAATGAAAACGAACCCGTATTAAAACCGACGGTTCAGTTTTGAATCTTCAAAAAACCAAAAAATATTGTTGTGTTTCAGTATATGCCTAGACCCTGACCCGCCTACATGTAAAGAACTTTTTTATTTATGTATTTATATATTAATTAAAAAATTATTTATTGTTAAGTTGTTTCTAGTTATCTTTCAGCATATTCCATTCAACATTCCAAAATTCAGACTTTTCAAGTATTCATTATCCACCTTTCCAATTAGTGGTGAGCATGGGTTAGTTTTCACCCCTAACTGAACCCAAACAAATAGTTTGGTTTGACGAAAAGTGGGACTGTTTCATTCAGTTTCTTAAGGATTTCGAAGGTTAATACTACTTGAGTCGTTTTTGGTTTCTACCGAAAACTTGCTGGGCGGCAACTTCAGTGGGCAGTATTTCTAGTTTCTAGTTTTCTACTAATGTCGCTGTCACAATTTAGCCCAGCAACATAGCAATATTTCTACTGTCACTAATGCTTTTGGGCATTAAGTTGCTGGGCTACAAAGTTGTTGGGCCAACATAAAAATTAAACTTGCTCATAAAAGTCGCTGCTACTTGATGAGTTGATGAGCATAGCCATGAAAAACAATAAAAATTACGATGTTCCTACTTCAACCCAGAAAAAATTGCTACTTTACGGGAGCATCAAAAATAGTTTTGGTTTCTATTGCCAAACCACCAAAAATCTGCTGTATAACTTGGCCACCTCGCCCTGCTGATCAAGAATGGGACATGCAACAAATTGAGTTGATGCAAATCGGACTAAAAGAGGGGTTTAAGTCAAAAGCAGAGTGAATCAGCTGAATTGATCGAAAATCAGCAGAATTGGTCGGAAATCGCTCGTCACCAGAGAAGGCGAGGGGAGGAGGTTGTCACCAGACCTCCTGAATCGATCGTGTATCTGTTGATTGATTAGGACAATGAGAGGAGGACGAGGAGGGGTTGCGTACTTGTGTTCTGCTGATTGGGAAGGAAGAAGGGGGGCAGCTTAATCAGGGTTTGGGGATGTTCTGATATGCATACAAGATTGCTACAGTATGTCTGCGAACTATTTGTAGATGATAGAAATTGGAATAGACTTCATTAGGTATTTAACTATGTCAGCAACAAGTTTTGTTACAATATTTAGTTCTTATGTTGGCCCAACAAATGTGTAGACTAGCACCTTTATTACCCAAAACATTAGCAGAAACATTGCTGCCTTGTTAAACCTAAATTGTTAACAACCGCATTGTTAGAAAGTAGAAATTTTGTGCCTTGTAGCCCAGCAAAATAGTTAGCCCAGAAATCCCATGCTATCTTTTATAGCCCAACAAGTTTTCGGTTTTAGAAATTGACCCGAGGAGTATAAACCCAAATCACCGAAACCATTAAGAAACTGAATTCAAGGGTTCCCTTTTGCATAAAACCAAAACTATCAGTTTGGGTTCAGTTACGGGTGAAAGCCAGCCGAAATCGATCCATGCCACCACTATCAACTTATCCAACTTTTCATTTTTTGATTTACCGTATTTTTCTCTCCTTTTCCCTTTCATTCAAATTTGAATATAGTGTTAAAAATGTAAACATGAAAGTGCAAAACAAATATGTATCCGATTCAGTTTGCATAAGTTACATAAAGAAAACAACTTTTGTAGATAATGCAACACTGTTGATGAGATCAGGTGAGTGACTATGATGAGATTAGGTTGTTGACACTTGACACAAAGCCAGAGTTACAAGTGCACATGGTAATGCACCTTGTGTACTTGAAAATGAGTCCTTTGGGTAAGAAATTGTCTCTAAATGATTAAAAACTAACCTAAACCAAACAGGTTAAAGAGGTCGAGTGGTTCAAATGGGTTAAAAGTTGCCTATGCAATCACCTTTAAATTTTAATACATTAACTAGTTTTAACATCTTTAAAAAAAAAGAATAAAACAATATTAGCAAGTGACCCAACTCAAACCGTGTCATTTGGACACATACCAGAAGTCACCCGACCCGCTTTAATCGCTTACCCGCCCATTTTGCCATCTCTATAATAACAAGCTACAAGCTACAAACTACAAACTAAAGACAGTAGATGCTAGAGATTGAAAGTTTACCTTACATGCTGCCAATAGATGGTACTGGAAAGCCTTTGGTAGCCCATAATGGCAAAGGAGCGTTAATTAGAATACTGGAACCTGTCACTGGATGCAGAAAGGACAAACTCTCAGCATGAAGTGCATGACCATCATAAACTCTCCCATTCCACTCATGAACACCCTCATATTTCACATCTCCCATTATTGGAATTCCAAGATATTGACAATGCAACCGAATTTGATGTGTTCTTCCACTTCTAGGATACGCCCTCACCAAAACCTCAACTTTATTTCCATCTTGTTCGATTAAAGATTTCTCTTCAACAACCGAAGTCATATCACTTGATTCTTTATTACATTCTTCACTGTTAACTGATAATACTTCAAATATTGTTTCCATGTCTTTAATAGAAGATCCACCTGGTAAAATCCTACCCACATCTGTTGCAGCATAAACGCGCCAAGCTCCAAACTTTGATCGACCATGGCCTGATTTAATTCTAATCCTTTTAAAATTTGGAGCCTGCCCGACGCATAAAGCAATGTATGTTTTTTTCACCTTGTGATCCGTGAAAGCCTTAACGAGCTTTGCAGCTACTTTATGTGATTTAGTGACTAATATCACACCACTTGTATCACGATCAAGTCGGTTTGCAAGATGGAACTCCATTTTCTTTGACTGAGTACCTATGAATATATACATATAATTATTGGATCCAAATAACGTTGAACTTAAGTGCAATAATGCAATCTATTTATTCAAATAATTGTCTTTTATGTTATGAAGTAGCGCAAATACATGTAAAAGGGACGCAACTTTGGAACAATTTTTACGTTATAAGCTTGTAATCAAATCAGAGATTACCTAGTGTCCTAGTTAAGGTCAGTAACAATGTTCCTTATCTAATATTAAAGTTATTACAAAGGCACTTGACATGATGAATATGAAAGTATGTTCCCCAAACCAGTGAAACTTCAGCATCTGTTCAATTTTCAAAAAGGAATTATACAATTAACCTCATACATTACATTTGTATGTTTATGGACTCTCATAGATTACTATAAAACACAAGTATAAGAAGGAAAAAGAACTAAACATCATAATAATGCAAAGAAATTGTGAACAAAGATTCACTAAAATATAGATTTTATCTAATACTCCCACAGTCCAATGAAGCCATAAAGGTGTCCATTCTTGATCTTAATCAGAATCAACTCTGACATTGATTTCTAAGCTTCTAGTCTAACAGTTAAAGAAGCTCATGTAGTTCAATGTGACTATAAGGGGGGTTTCAGATGATTATTGAAGTCTTCTTTGCCCTAAATTGAGATTCCATAGTTCAAACCGAAATGCTTTAACAATGTCCTAATTTCATCAATTTCTAACCTAAAACCGGAATACTCGAATATAAAATGGAAGTTAGAAAAAGCTCACCGAGTTCCTCCGACTCGTTGAAAGAATCGCTGAGTAGACTCTGGACAGAAGCCAAAATAGTCTCACAGTAAACCCCTTGGGGTTTGTTCAAGGCAATGAGCCAATCGTCTTCGAGAAGCACATCGCTTCTAGAAAGCGAGAAGAGACTCGATTTAGAAGAAGCACACATGGCCCTGTTCAGCTCTATGTCCTTAGATATGAGTGGCAATGGCGGCGACAATGGCACCGGATAGCTCTCTAGATATAGAGAGTCTTTATCCAGATGGGTATTCTGGGAATCGAACTGGGGTCCAGCCGCCATGAACGGAGATCGGAATAAGGTGGTTGATTTGAGGAATATAGCAGGAACACGGCGGATTGAGGGCAGAGGAGAACGAAAGGGAGTCACTCTCATTAGCAATTGGGATTTTGGAAGAAAAGACAAATCTGCCAAGTGCCAACCTGCAACTTTTTTTTCTTTTATATTTAAAATCAACTTTTGACACGATTTCGTAGAGGCTTGATAGTTCACCATGTTGTTAAAATATGGTTTAAGGTTTAGCGTATGTTAAGACCTAGCTTAACGTGCTTTTACTCGTTCTTAGTCATATATTTTAGACGCGTTAAAGGTACTGAGTCATATGAGCTGAAGATAGTTGGATATACCAAAAGAGATTGATAAACTACGTCAAAAACCTATAATTATGTGTTTTTTCATTTTTGTTTGTATAATTGTATATACATGATTATAATTTAAATAAAAAAACTGTTGTCTTAAGTCACGTCTTGTGAAACGTACTGACCTCGTCATGGCGTCCAGGGCTTTAGATTTGACCATGTCGTCACGTCGTACCTCCCGTATATGATTGTGCATTAAGAAAACTAAGATAAATATTTTTGTTAATGTTATAAAACCTGTATTTGCATAATAATATTATATGTTTATGCATAATTATATTGTCAAATTTTTTATAAACTTTTATTTTAAATGTTTAAAATTTTGTTCGAAAGATATGAGAAATTCCATAAAATAAAATCAAAAGAAATAACTCATAGATCATTAAACCAAATTATTAAAATAGGGTATAATTGTAAAAGAGTTAATTTTCCTTTTATTTTCTCTCTCAAATACAAAAAAAAGTTTTTTTTAACTTAGAAACACAAAAAATAAACCAAAGTGACCATTTTACTTTCATATGTGTTGCATATGCAACATCATGATTCAATTCGCATATAAATAAAGTACCTTTTGAGTTGAACATTTTTAAGGACTAACAATGTATAACTAAAAGTCTTAAGGTGGTGTTTAGGATTGCGATTTAAAAATATATAGATTATGCGTTTTTAATAATCAGAATCAGATAATGAGTTGTAAGAGAACGTGCTACTAAAAAATAGTGTTTGAATTTGATTATGCTGCTTCATATCGCAATAATCGGATATTCAGTTTTTTGAGTGCTTAGCAAAGTACATTAATTGATTTTTAAATGGTAAAATCAATAATTAAATAATCAGTTTAAAAAAGCAACTCAAAAAAGATTCTCAAAACTGTGTTTTGTAGTCTCTAAAACGCAAATAATTGATTTCCGAAAACACAACCAAACACTTTAAATTAATTATCTGCGATTTCAAATCACAATAAT
>JAUEJL010059659.1:0-18726 GCA_032274825.1 Drosophyllum lusitanicum | reverse complement strand
CAGCTCACCTGGACGCAATTCACGGTTGGGTAAATATATAAATTACCAAAATACCCCTAGTAATGAGTCATTAATGGCGTTAAAAACAGTTCTCGCAGTCCTCGTACGAAAAACAGTTCTCGTTTGAACTTTTGCCTATCAAGTAATATATACGATTGATATCTACGATCAATATTAAACAATTAATATTAATATACGCTGTATAAGTATTAATATCTACGATCCTATACTAATGTAGTATTTCATGAAGAAGACATGGTGTTTACTACGATGCAAAGACACCCAAATTACCTACCACGTGACGTTATTCGTGATGTTCATAGCTACGACAAATAATGAAGATTCCTATGAAAGAACAACTAATAATATGAAAGAAAATCATAACGAGATTGCAAGTTTAATATGGAATTCACGGCGTTAATAACTTTTTTTAGTAGAACAACGTGAATAATTTATTACGGACATTAGTTATGTATTTACATAATAGTACAATTTTATTGTTAATTAATTGATATATTAGAATAGCATATTTAATTATTTTTATTTACTATTTAATTTATTATGCGTGTGAGTTGTATTTTATATATAATCATATGCCCTTTTACGTAATTTGACAATTTTCAGGCTTCCAGCTCCAGCCTCAACTTTTCTACCAAACACCTTTTAATAAAATATAATCTCCCGGTTCAGTCTTAAGTTCCAACCCCAGTCACAACCAGTTTTACCGAACACACCATTAAACAAAAAATCAAATACCTTGAAAATTTTGTATTATTACACGTCAGCAGGGTCATGTATTTTAACATGTTACTCATCACATGTTTAGCGAATGCTTAATCCGTTTATTTCCTTCACGATACGTACATACCACATTTATAGTCTCTCTCTCTCTCTCTCCCCTCTCTTTTTTATCATTTCAAATACACACTCCTCTCTCTCTCTCTCTCTCTCTCTCTCTCAACCTAAACAACTAAAGGGTTTCTCTCACTAGCTACAATACCAACACAATTTCCAAATACCAGCCACGAAATTTCTTCCTTTCTGAGCTAAATAAATTCTGATCATCAAGAAATCAAGATCTTTGATGGGTTTTGATCTTGTTTGATTCTTTACGATACCCATGATCAAGAACTTCGATCAACTGCTTGCTAGCAACCAGATTAATACATCATGAGGTGGGTTTTGCTATTTTCTTCATACTTTTCGATCTCGATCTTTTGTACTACGCATCAAGATTTATACTTGCTTATAGTTATGATATATATACCTGAACTTTTCTCTTTTTTGCAATTTGATCATGTATTAAGCTTAATTTTCTTTAATTATGTGCATATTTTGTTGATTAATATTTTCATAAAGCTTTAGACTTTAATTAGGGTTTTAATTGGTTTCAACAGTCGAATTGATCAATCATGTTAACTTTGATCAATCGCTGCCTTACTTATCTTAATTAGTAATAAAATCTTGTCTTCTTAGATTATATAATATATAATCATATGATCATAACATGTTTTAGTTATTAGAAAGATCTAATTAAATTGTAATGATATTTATCTCATTTTATGCTATATATTACAGTTACTTTATTTCTTAATTTTGATCTAAACCTTTTTTACAGCTACTACTTGTGTTGTCATGGCATGGGGTGTGATTTTATGTAGTGTAACTTAAAAAAAATCGTTAAATGACCTAGATATGTATATAGAAATGTATTTAACTTTGTATAATTTGGATTAATTATCTGTTTTGTTACTGTAATACGGTATTAAAATACGTTTAATTATCGTGTGTCATATAGGTACATTGTCCATCGTTATATACATTAGATAAAGATGACATATATCTGGCCGGTACGTTTTTTGTTTAGATGGTGTGTTACAGATGAGTCGAGTAACGTTTTTTATGCCTCTACGAATTTAATAAAGGGGTCTTTTACCGAAAATTCAGCACAAATTTTCGACCATATCGATCAAGGATATTGTTAGATCTAACCTAGAATCAACGGCGTACAATAATAAACTTCTAATATTTTCCATCTTGCTATTCTTTTGTAATATACTGTTAATTTAGACACAGTGGCGGATCTAGGATTTTCAACATAGCTAGCTAGGGTATTCACTCTAGTATAACATTTATGTACTCTTTTACACTACATAACTTTTTTAGGGTGTGCATGCATATGCATAACCAACATATCGACTTACTTAGGTCCGGTCTATTTTAGAAAGCAGTTTTGCCTCATGCATGTGTGTTGTGTGTCCCTGCAGGTTGCTTGTGTTCATCACAAATACTAATTTTGCGATATTTACAAGTTATGTTTATAAAACTACGCACAAATTAAGCTGATCGATCATCCAAGTAATTTTGCAACTAGTTCAATTTTTTTTTTCTTTTAATCTAAGATTTTGCTTTGATAGCGTGTACATGATGTCAAACTGAGACTGATATCTTTGTCTTTATCTGTAATTTTGTGCATGATCTATTCAAGTTCATAGCAGCTGTTGTGTGTGACAAATCAGCATATCACTGTGGACTCATGTTAATGGAGATCAATCATAACAAAGAAGAAAACATTGAATCAAGTGAATATTTTGTCAACTTTTCTATTCGGTACGTATAGTATCAAGAGTAATTAGTTTTTTTTTCTTTTATTTTTTAATTGAATATTGTCGGTTATTAATTAGTATTTCGAAGTTCTAGCTTCCCTGTAGCTTATCTAAAAATCATATATGTATTATTCGCGTTCACTGATCATATATATGTGTTTTGAATGCAGTGATTATGTTGCTGAAATTCGCAAGAAAGATCCCAAAAAATGTTGGCCTTTTGGATCATTGGGTGATCCTGAGAACAATGATCAGGTTTTCTCTTCATACCACTCTTCAGAGTTGACCACGTGTTTGCTTAGTCCAAACGATCCTCGAGATCTTAACAGTTCAGATGATACACCAGAAGAGACACAAGCTACAAACAGTAAGCCAAAATTTTAATTTTACTACACTAATTTTAGCTCATTTGATCCTAATATATATACATTCTTAGTTAAAGTTGAAATCTTTAATGGAAAAGAGGATATTGTACCAAAAGCTACATCTGGTATGTATGACTTGTGTTTTCTTGTATATTAAATCTTTAATGGAAAAGAGGATATTGTTTGTTTTACAGATAGAACTAGATCTTCTGGAATCGATAATGATGAGGGAAAAGTTATATACGATGGGTCCTCAGGGTCAACTTCCATGAATAACGATCAATACCGACACAAAGATGGTGTCAATGAAGATGCTAAAATTGGGCATAATGTGGCTGCTGATAACAACAAACCAGAAAGAAATCGGCCAAGAAGAAAACCTCGGAAGTTTCGATTGTTAGCTGATATATATAAGGATCCTGCAAGTAAACTCCGTGCAAGTTCTGACATAACAAATCCACCTGAAAATGTTAACAGAAGATTTTTTACAGAAATTGAAGATGACCAGTCGAGTGATGATGTCACTTTGAGTGCATTTTGTAGAAAACAAAAGGCTGTTGAAGTTACTGATTCGACATTAAAGAAGAAGAGGAGGACTACTTGTGTTGAATTTTCAAGAGTTGACCAGGATAAAAAGTCAAAACATGAATTCAAAGACTCAACTAGAAATGATGCAAAAAATGAAACCGGAGTTCACTTGAGGAAAAAACTTAGGACTGATGATATAGGTACACAAATCATGTCAAAGAGTAAAAAGGTTAGACCACCATCCTTAATAATATCTCTTAGCTGCTAAACTGTGGAGGCCGACTATTTGATTCTTGGATTGCGATTTTAATTTTTCAGGATTATGTGTTACCCGGCCGCCAGGAATTTAACCAAACAGAAGCTGCAGAAACAACAAATGAAGATTATGAAATGGAGGTCGTGATGCTTCTGGCTCGCCATTTCAAAGAAGAGAACACGTCAGCCAATGAACAAATCCGTGAGCTTGACACAATCACAGCTTGTGCTTGTGCTTTTGTCGAGAAAAAGATCCACAAGAACACAGCTAAAAATCCAGTGGTAAACACACACTTGAAATTTACTAAAGAAAAGCTACAGAAGACATTTTCTTCAGTTCAAACTATTGATCAGCCAAAAGTTACAACTGCAACCGTTTTTCAAGCTCACAAAGAAATCGGCTCAAAAGAGGCTTCAGGAGTAATGCATGTTGTGCAAACCCGTGAGGCTCTCGTGTGTTCTGTTAATAGGAATCCAGCAGATTTCAACATACCGAATGCCGAAAATAAGTTCATGAGAGGAGGCTGAAGTTTAGATAGTGTTTTCTAAAATGTTCTAGATCGAATCCAGTGGTTAATTTAAGATGGTTTTATAGGTTTAAGTTTAAAATTATGGTGGTACGAGTCTCCAAACTACAGGAAAAAAGAAATCTACAAACTTAAAGTTTCTTTCATAAATGCTCAGCTGAATCCAATGAATCTTTATATTTTAGACGTGTTCATCGCTCTGGTTTGTAGTCCGAACAAATTCATAGTTTTGTGCAAGATTTGAGCAGTTTAGACTCAAATTAACTAAATCTTGAACTTAATTCGAAAAACCAAGATTCAATTTCACGATTCAAGTTCTTTGATCCTTGATGAATCTTCATTTGGATCTTGGCTAAACTCATCTTTCACCTTTTTGTTTACACAAGGACCATAAGCCCAGCTACAAGCAACATAATAAAACAAGTTTACGAAACTAATTACCACAAGAACCCAATAGTAACGATCATAGCGTCCTTGGTTAATGTTTGTAGTGATCCATCCTTCTTGCTTGCTTCCTCTGGTTAATTTATCAACCGTGGTTAGTATAACGCTAGCCAACAAATTAGCCAAACCCAATCCTAGCAAGAAGAGTGAAGCTGCAATGCTGGACATACTTCTTGGGAACTCCGAGTAATAAAACTCACTTTGCCCAATTGCACTCAAACCCTCAGCTAATCCGTGTAAACAATACTGAGGAACAAGCCACATTGCAGACATGTTTATCACCGCTTGTGGATCGTTTACAAGCCCTTGTTCAATTGCTTTTCTTCTTCTAACATGTTCAACAATGGCAGAAATCACCATAGCCAATGTGGAGAGGGCGAGACCGATTCCCATTCTTAATTTAACATCGATATGGACTTGTTTTCGTAGAATTCGTGACGCAGATGGGATTATTACGCGGTCGTATAGAATCACCCAAATTGCGATCATGGTGGTGGTGAAGAAAGAGAAAGAGCCTGCTGGAATCTGGAATGCTGATGAGCCTAGATGTCGATCCATGGTTTTTGCTTGGAGTACTGGAAACGAGGATTGACTTATGTTTACTGACATCACGAGACCGGATGACCACAATGGTAGAACTCGGATTAGTGATTTTAGCTCCTCAACTTGCTCCACCCTGCATACACGCCATGGATTTGAAGCAACTTCTTCAAGTGTTATAATAATGTCTTTAGGATTCTCAAGTATGCAAGCTTTGTTTAGGAACCTATAAAAGAAAAGGATGGATATGTTAGCCATTTGCTAAAACAATGAAATGATCCAACACTGGTTAATTAAGTGGTATATAAGTATAACGTTACTGGTCGTTAGTATCCTATGTAATAATGGCTTAGTTGAAGTACCCGAGTCTACTAGTAGGCACGCTGTCAAAATCTTTCGGATGATGATGCCATCTGTTTGTAGGTCCCTTGACGACTTTTCTGTTCTTGTAAGCGACAACAATCACTTGTACAAAGCTTGTGAATATACTGTTTTTAACTTTCATCTTGACATAAAGAGGAGAAGCTATAAAGAACAAAATGACCGATAAAAACATGAGAAGTGGCGGAACCCCAAACCCGACCTTCCATCCTGCATGATCTTGGATGTAAACAATGCCTGTAAACGCCACCAGGCAAGCGATCGTGGCGGCGGCATAATACCACCCAAAGAAGCTTTCTAATGCCCTTACATTGTTGGGATTATTTGTATTGTCAATTTGTTGTGCACCAAATGCTAATGAACATGGTCTAACGCCCCCAGCTCCCATAGAAATGAATATGAAGGCAAAGATCAAGAAAGCAAATTGATAATTTGTAGGTGGTTTACAAGTTTCAATTGATTGGTTGCAAGGGGGTGGCTTCAAGTGTGGAATCATTGTTGTTAGCCATAGCAGGATCATGCCCTGCAGTAATACCAAAGCAATACTTTTTATTAAATAATATTCTATCAATATTCTAAAGTTAAATTATAAAGAAATGATAGATAAAGTGGTGGGAGTGGTTACCTCTCACCACACCCACCACACCGCCACGTCAATTTTTCATTCTTACCACTCAGCTCACCACACAGAACAATAGTGATTACTTCTCACTACACCAATTTTTGAAACTCACCTTGTTTATTAACTTCTATCTAATAATAATCAATAATTAATGTGTTTATGAAAGCGAAAACAACAATTGTTTATGAAATCTTTAAGTAATTGAAGTAATTAATTTTCTTTTTTGGAGGGATGTTTTATATTTACAGCAAAGGTTAAAATAGAAGTGAAGCCGGAAGGTGCAATTTGTAAATATATGCATATATAAGGAGTTGTTGTGCAACTAGGGTTGAGAGTTTTAATTCAGCCTGATCATCTTCTTCATTGTTTTATATGCAAAATCTTGTGTTGGCTTATTTTATATTGTTGACTGGAAAAAGAAAAAAAAATCTTGACCCCAGTATGTTGCCACTCTGTATACTCTTACACTCCTCATGACTTATACATCATAGTGAAGTTTATAATGTTATATATGTGTACGACTATAATATGATGTGAAATGTCTAAAGTGAATAAAATTTGGTTGGCTTATATATAATTTGGATTATTTAACAAAAGTAATTTTGAAATTTTTTATATTTGTTTACTAAGATTTAGTAAAACATCTAATTAGAGTTTAATAACATAAGTAATCTTATTTTCTTTTCTATTTATTTTCTTAAATAAAATATTGTTTGCTAACTGTGATTTGCATTAAAATTGTACCTGGACAGTGTAATAAGCCAATAATATTGCTTGTTTTTTTAATTTTTAAAAAAGCCAATAATACATCCTAGTGAATAAATACCTTTGACCATATCTACACCGCCCGAAAGAAAAGAAAAAGAAAATCTTATATTAAATTTATTTTTATTTTATTCATATGAATTTTTTTAGAAGGCAAATTAGGATTATCATTAAACCAAAAACATTTATTTATCTACATAGAGTTGTGTTTAATAAAGTCCATATAAAAAACATAGTTCTAAAATTTTAATATTCAATCACAGGTGATTCAGTTTACAATCACATGTGATTTGTAAAAGCATCGCATGTAAATTACGAAAATGTCACTTCGCCCAAATTTTTAAAATGCAATCTGGACCATTGATCCAAATGCTAAAACTAGTCTCTTAGAACTATGAATTAAATATGAATTATATTAAACATTCTTTCTATGTACATAATATAGCTCCTTCCCTCTTAAGAGTTTTAAAAGAAAGGAGGTTGGGCCATAAAATAAAAAATGTGACCAATTTTCTACTGTTATCCTCTCTATTTTCCAGTCAATAATTCTCAAAACAAACGACTACATTAGCATCCTCGAAATCAATTAGCAAAAGGAATTAATCGCCCTTGTATGTATACTTCTCGACAAAGGGTTCCTCTACGAGCGAACTTAGCTGGACCAATATGTGGGGTTTGTAAACCATGTTACGAAATCTATTGATCCTTGTTTTGTACGATTAAGGACCCACTTAAAAATCTGAACTTGGAATTCAAAGAAGTTTTATATGATGTAACCTCACAATTTAAAGTTAACAACTAACTCAATAACCTTGAAATCAATTTATTATTTTATTTATATAATTTATTTATATTTAGCTATTATTTTATTTCATTTGTAAAAGAAAAACTTCTTGTCACAAAATTCTAAGATCCATCCATCAAATCAAAATGAAAATGAAAGGGAAAACACGACCAAACAACTATCTTTCACTTAACCAACACCATGCCACATCAGTACATCACCATCACGTCGTGATAGTTTGGCACACCCACCTCATCACTCTATGTCCCACCCACCACGCCTCCATACCCCTTTCTCCCCCTCACTCCATATACAGAGAAACCAGAGAGAGATAGAGAATGCTTTTAGAAAACCGATTGGCCGGAGACGTCAAAAATGAAACCTTTTCAGGTTTCATATAATGAATAGTAACACGTGATCGGCCATGAAACTTGGTAGAAATACGGTTAGAGTTACCCAAAAATGGTATATGTATAAATTAGTCAAAATTATTATAATTCTCAAGGGAATATTACCAGAAGGGAAAAGAGAGAACCCAACCCAATGGTGAGGAAGCGACCCAAATATGAATCAGAGAGAAATGCCCCCAAAATTGGTGCAAAATTGGAAGCTGCAGTCCAGAGAAAGAGCAAGTTTGTGCCTTTAGATACACCAATGTTGTAATCATTCAGCAAATACAGTATCATGTTTGGCACCAAACCATAGCTTGCAAGCCTTTCAAATGCCTCATTTGCTGCAAGTTTTATCAAGATTCAAGGAACCCAAATCATATGAACTAGAGACACTCATGATTCAAGATACCCATGATGTAAATATGTGAAATTGATAGTAAAGATGAAAACTTTATAATTAATTACATACCTATAATGAAAGGCATTGTGATTAAGCCGCCTTTCTTTCTTGTTGAGAGGTGTGTTTGCTGATTCAGTTCCTCCCCCATTTTCATTTCTCTCTCGTGCACAATGAAAAAACGTACTGCTTGTCTCTTTATATAGTAATAATGCATTGGCTTTTATTTAAAAAAAAAAGGATAAAACATACTATGAACCTGGTAAAGTGAGATTTATAGTACCCTGAATTTAGTAACTCGGTCACTTTAGTATCATAATTTACTAAAATTTGATTCGAAACTCGGTCAGTTTGGTACATTGATTCACTGAGTCAGGATACTAAATGACTGAGATATCAAATTCAGGGCACTATACTGCACCTTAGATACTTTAGGATAATATTTAATTCGGTTGATCAACTTCATGATACTAAACTTTACTTTGCACTATAAAAACCAATTATGATAGCTGATTTTGCATGGAATAAGTTAGCGTTTGGTTGAGGTTATGGCCTTATAAGGAAAATATATTAAATGGTTTAGTTGATGGTTATAAGTTTTAGATAATATATATATCGTTTAGCTAAGTAGTAGAAGGTTTGAGTAATCGAGTCTCGTTTAGTATATAAACGAGGTAAGTTTTTTATAAATTTATCTTCAAAAAAGTTGAACCGGTTATTCGTTTAATTCCTAACTTTTATTCAAAAAGTCATTTTATAAAATAAGAAGGAAAAAAGCTACTAAAAAATAAGTCAGCGCATGTGTTTATTTATGAGTTCAAATGAAAAAACTTCTTTCTTAGAACGAAATTAAGGGGACAAGGGATAAAATTTATGTAGCTAGTTGTATCCATGATAAGTGTTGTCATACTCGGAAATAATACTATAAGTAAGTAACATTTTAATCATTTCAACATGCTACTTGTTTAAGTAAATGTGAATGGAAAGGTTTATTAAGTGATGAAAGGTAGGTTAGGTTTAAGATTGGTTTAAAATGCAAAGGATTTGATTTTGGTGTGGGGCATGACATCATCATATATCACCTGTGGCTGTGGACATGAAATAATTACACAAGCAAGCAAGCTAGCTAGAATGGATTAATCCAGCAAGCTAGAGTCGTTATCAATGTGAATTTGAAGATCCTACCTAAAACTATTAACCATGTCACATCTCTTTCAACTACTTTGTGGGTTTTTGGAAACCTCCATTTCAACCACATGTTTCTCTTTATTCGAATATAACATGCATCCATGATCCATCTATAAATTATTATACACTAATATACTAATATATATAGGGGAAGGTTCACGATCTTATCATGAGTACCGTGAGAATCAATCTTAGTCGTTCATTTGGTAAGTGGAATTCATGAATAGAGAGCGTGAGGGGATTGAGTATGGCAAGGTGCATGAGATGAATTCATGGGTAGGTGATGACATTGAAGGAGGGGGAATTGAACGGCTCAGATTGGTTCTCGCGGTAATCGCAATAAAAACAGTTCTCAAATGATCTTTTCACTATATATATATAAACAATGATCAATACATAGCCAACTTTATATATAGAACCTACGATACTAATCTTAACCTTTAGTTTTGGATGATTAATGGTTTAGATAAAACTACATATTTGACTTATGTAAACTGCATGTTCGACTTACCTAAACTGCATATTCAGTAAGGGTAAATATTAGTTTTATAAGTTCCATAAATAAGGTTGGTTCTGTACTGAACATTACCCGGTGTAATTATCAAAGGCTAGGATGTGATGTGGTTTTTTTGTAATTAAATTGAATATGAAGTAACTTTAAATAAAATGAAAAGGTCAAAATAGACATTTTATCACAACCCAAAAACTACCCAAATTAACTCACCTTAAATCACTATTTATTCTCTCTTCTCTCTGTTATACGTATGTCACCAAAGGAGGGTAGCAGGCAACCCTAATTCACTATCGCCAGGACTTCACCGCAGCTGCTGCCAAGAAGCTCCATCATGGCACACTATCACCACCTGAGCACCATAATAAGTGACCTGAAACAATCATCAACCCCCTATTTGCTTGTCCGAACACCCCGATCTGCGCACTACAACCGCCTGACCTGAAACATTCATCACCACCGGCCAAGCACCACCATCTCCTTGTTGTTTGTTCAATTTAATGTCATTTCTGCAAAGAACCACCATCGTATTCGAGACAAATCACCACCCTCATCTCTTGTACTACATTTATATTTGGGTCTCTTTTACAATCATCTTGAAGATAAATATGGACCGGGCAACAATGGGAATTAATATTTTTAGGTTTTTAGTTTTTATTTTTAGAGATTTTTTATCAATGGTCTTGAAAGAAACCAATTGATTGTGTATGTTTTCTTTTTCTGCATTTTGCCTAAATTCTTTTCTTTTGGATTTTGCCCATATGGGTCACATACTCACATTGCTGCAAGTGAATCAACAATCCTTTAGCAATTGCTGCACATGATGCATGAATCTCCTTCTTTAGCATTGTGTTTCATCAATTTTTACGGGTTTTATTTTTGTAGTTACTTTTTTAGTTGTTGTGTTATCTAATCTAGTTTGCTTAGAAATTTATTGGTTTTTCCATCTTAGTCCATGGTATTAATAACTACATTCACAGATTTATGGTTTCTTTGTGATGTTCACTATAACGAACATATGCTTGATATATATGTTTCTTTTGTTCCTCTTGTTTGTTCACTAATAAACACATAAATGTTTCTACATGACTTTTATAGATTTTTTTCAATATTCAATATTCATGGTTCTAGCATTCACTAACGAACACATTATAAAAAATTAAGTAGCAAATGGTTAACACATGATATCAAATTATAAATTACGAAAAACTAGTAAATGCTTGACTGTATTCATTAGTGAACACTGTATAAAAAAGTAGTAAATAGTTGATTATATTCACCAATGAACAAAGTATACAAAAACAAGAAACTAGTAAATCGTTGGTTGTTAACACAATATAAATTATAAATTACTATAAGTTATTTTTTCAGTTATAAAGGGGAAATATGAGAGATAAATAAATTAGAAAGGGAAATAATTATTTTACAATTATATCCTTTGAATTAAATAAAATAAAAAATATGAGTAATTTAAGTCATCGGATTAAATATAAATAAAGGGTTAAGATATATTCTAGTACTTCTCGTAAAATAGGAGCTTATTGCATAAACCCTCCTATATATTATTTATTTTATATTAAAAATATTCATTAAGTGGATCGAGACCGAAGAATTGCTTTGTAGAATTTTAATGAATGCCTTATTGTGAATAGTCAAATATAACATATAAAATAATAAATATCGTATAACTAAGTAACCAATAATGAACCATGTATAGTGAAATGTCTTGTATATAAAAGATATTAATAGTTTATTGCTTAAAGTTATAATAATTATGCGTATACATGTTTGATTTTTTTTATTAAATAAATTTAGCTAAAAGAACTATATATATGAAATAATTAGAGCAATCTTTTAACTTTTAACCTATGTAAGAAATCGAATGGGTAGTAAGTACGTGTTACTATCTTTACACTTATTTAAATCATTTAGTAGATACATCTGCCTATTTTCATGGTTATTTATGTACTAGGTACATTTTAACTTTTAACCTGTGTAAGAAATCGAATGGGTACTAGGTACATTCTACAAAATTTTGATGATGATGATGTTATGTATGAATTTCTAAAATTTTATAGATTTACTTATCTTTTAAGAGATTTTATATCCCTATGTATGTTTTATAATTATTTTACTATATATATTAGTACTATTTATCAACATAAATATTTAAAATTTACTTTAACAATCCACCGTGTTTATACACAAGGTGTTAAGCTAGTATTCTTAATTCGTAATTAGCATGATGTCAGGTTCGAGCCATGAGTAACCCTAGCTCCAATCTATTTATGTCTTCATTTATAATCAATCCCTTGTTTTAGTCGATAAAATTATAATTCATTCGATTAATCATTGGCCGGTTAATTAAATTAAAATATAAAATGAGCAATTAAAAAAAATTAAATTAATGGTGCGTAATTAACATCTAAGCACAAATCTTTGCGTAGCATGCTTGAATTCGTGTCTACCAAATAAGGTGAGTCCAAAAGGAAAAGAAAAAAAACTTAATTAATGGTAATTATTATGGTTGTTATTAGGACAAATTACATGAAAATAATACAATTAATTTTTATAATTTTCTTATTGTATGCAAACAATTTTTTTATGTGTCTGTTGTTTAGTTACTATTGTATACAGTGAACTTTGTCATAACTTCTATAGTATACAACAAGTTGCATACAATGTGAGGATTATGAAAGTTGGTTATATTATTTTTAAGAGAATAAAGTTGATTTTATATAATGGTAACTAAGACAAAATTTATTGTATTTTAATACAATTTACCCTTGTTATTAAATCAACGATATATATTTTTCTTCATTTCTTTCATGCGTATCCACTTTTGTTTATATTTCAGTGTCTAAAAACAAATACAGACCAAAAAAGAAAAGAAAAAAACAAATTAAATTGGAATTGGAATAATAAAATAAAATAGATAAATTATTAAAAAATATTATCAATAAGAAATGATGTTATTGTTGGCAAATTTCTTTTTAAAACGTGCAAAGAGAATATTTGTGCAAATTAGGAAGGAAGAGGACTTTCTTTACACGAGCGGCTGTGTTTTAAAGTTACCTCCACACACATTATTCCACTTTTCCTTTTTTTTTTTAAAATAGCGGATATTTTTTTTTATTAACATTAATCTCGCAAGAATCAAGATGTATGCTATATGATAAAAAAAACATTTAAGAGCCACTTGGCTCGTTACCAACTTCACGAGGATGCTAATAAGAGCCTTACCTCATGTGATGGAGCAAATTTACCAGGTAACGAGCTCATTATCTTACCATTACCATTGTAGACGCTCTATTGAGAAACTTTGCACCCTACAAAACAAATTACATGATTTTCTAGAGAGTTCGAGAAAACTTTGTTATTTATGTACTTTCACAAAATCCGATTGAAGGCAAACACCAAAGTATTAAAAGCCTCTATCTCTTACCTTTTAAGTCCAACTTTGATTCCCATTGTAGCAATGAGTCCATCAAGTCAAGAAAACTAGTTTTGATTCCCTAATGTTTGCAAAATTCTCTAACCAAACTTTGAGACACAGAATAAGACATAGATAAGTTCTTTAATTTTCATAGCTAGAATTGAAGTGTCGATTGTAAATCCAAGAGAAGCTACAGTAAATACCCGTGATATGCCCAACTCCCAAATCCATATAACCACTCCCTCATTTGAATCATCCCTCGATACAACTCTAAAAAGAGGATTTGAGATCTACAGTAGCCTCCTCAATGGGCTTATACACAATAAAAATAGTGCTCTAAACTCTAGTTTTTTGGAATTTAATGGATCAATTTGAGCATTTATTTGAAAACCATGTAATGAAATTATTACGCCTTCACTTTTAGTCTCCACCACCGTTTAGAGAGAATGAGTAACATTAAGTGTATTTAAGTTAAGACCACTCAATTCTCTATTAACTAGCATGTCATTCCAAGAAATCCATGTTATATTTCTTTTATTTTCATACCCTCCCCAAAAGAGATTCCATCAAACAGTTTCAAAACCTATTCTGAAACTTCATAAATGGTAAATACCAGTAAAACCTAAAACTGTCTTACACAACAGTATCTATTATGAATATAAAACTCAGTTACTATAAGCTTAGAACTTTAGTTGCAAAACCATTTAGTAAATTTCCATCAAGCCTTTAAGTAGTAATGAGGGGTGACAAGCAGTATCATCACACATGATAAAAGACAAACTAACATAGTACCAAAGAGTCATGCCAGTAGCTAATAACAGCCATAGTAGTTTAATTATCAGAAATATTTATGGAAGTCTACCATAAAAGCATCAATTCACTAGATAAGATGATATAAATTCACCAAGAATTTATTCAAGTAAAAACATGTCTATGTATGGCTTATTTGGGAAAATTAGGTGTACTTACCTTGATTCTCCGGCAAGACAATCACTTACGACTAGATTATATCACCACTCGGCATCTTTCGGTCACTTGAAAAGGTTATTACATCTGCTATGTTATAGTAAACACCTTAAGGTATGAGCTACCTTGTCCTTCACCCTTACAATTTACTCTCATAACATCCTTGACTGAGTTGATAATTTATTAGTTAATTTGACCTCTTTCCACTAATTCAAATAATTTGACTAACATAAGCATAAACTTTAGATTAGTCTATGAAACCATAACCCAATTAAATTAGACTCTTATACGTTTCAAATGACTGATAGAATGTCTTTTAATTGATTTTATATTATTTCTACGAAACTGTCTTGTATGCTACAATACCTTCGTAGACTTCGAATTTGGGAACTATGATGTTATTAGTGGTCAAAAGGTAGTTTAACCGCGATCGTATTTATGGAAGGCTACTATAAAAGCACTTCTATGGTTTTACTCTGAAAAATACGATCGCGGTTAAACTACCTTTTGACCACTAATAACATCATAGTTCCACAGATTGGTGATCTGTATGATTCAACACATCTAAACACTTACTAGAACACATGCAACCTTGAACCAAATGGTCCATATCTTGAATCAAGTCACAAAAGAAGAAATCATAATTTCATTTACATGGAGGTGTTAGTTACATTGTATTTCTTGGTTGTAGATTACCCCCAACACCTCTAATTCACTGCATACACCATTTTTACATCAATTCACTTGTAATCTTTCTCTTGAGTTCCCTCTATTTGGTGTATATGAAAATACACACATAGACACAGACACAAACTTCGTTCATATACCCAAATTTCACAACTACCCAACCAACATGTTTGTCGTTCTTATCTGACTGCTAACAAACACTTTTATTCTAAGCAACATACAAAATACGTAGCATCTGCCGTGCATGAAAACACACACAGACACAAACACAAGCAGGCCGGTGATCAAGTTACAAAAACAAGCTTATAGACCACCTGAGCAGTTTTTTTTGGTGCCTCTGTTTTGACCAATCCGGCATACAACACCTCCAAAGCAAAACATCAGATGATGCAGTTATTGGACTTGCACCATTCTTCAAGTGTTGGAGTTGCTACTCCAATCTTTTTCATGTCATAAACATTGGCTGGATAAAATATTCAAACGAGAGTGAGTAGCGGTTTGGATCTATAAGCATAATTTAGGGTTTTTATTTATTTATTTTTTTCGCTGATAGTTATAAATACTTAATTTGGTTAAGTTTGCAAGTATACCTTCAAATTTTTCATAAGACGTCAACACATGATTCAGGAAACTGAACATCTATACTTTATAAGGGTCTAACTTATCTAACACTATAAGTTTTTAATATCAAGTTTTTATAAAGGTTGCGATACTAGAGTTTAACTACTTTGCTAAGCTGCCATCTGGTCACTTAATGAAACAACTCTAAACTCTTAACTAGAGAACTTATTACAAAAAATGAACAAAAACAAAATTTTGATCCAAATTAGGATCCTGTTTTATCCATCCAAATGATACACAATCGAGATTCAATCATAGGAGTGCACTATTCATGTGAAAGACACATCATAGAAAGAGAAAGCCACAACATAATTGCTTGTAACAGTGCCAAGTCTGTATAGTCTCACTATTAATTATCTCTTAAAAGTTTAAGCTTATTTATATCTTCATTATAGAAGTTAGTTCATAATCAATTCATCAAAACAGTATCAGGGAAAAAGAAAAAGGATGGATTCTAATAGACAATTTGTAGTAAAGCGAAGATAATAAGCATACATACCAGCATGTACATCGGGGGTAGCAGCAGCTGTGGCATCAACAATAACAGTAACAGACTTGTAGTCAAGTGCTACAGCATCAAAAATTGTCTGCCTTATGCAGTTTGGAGTTTGAATACCTATAATCAGAGATACAAATAAGTAAATGATCGATAACCAGAGACTAATCACAGAGTAATTCAGAGAAAGTTGATTTACCTACAACAACCAAACTATCGATCCCTGCTCCTTTAAGAAGTAAATCAAGATGAGTAGCAAAGAATGCACTAAACCTCATTTTTACCACCTTATAGTCTCCTTCTTTGATGACAAGACCATCAACCAGTTCTGCACCCATGCACCCTTTTGAGATCGGGCTTGGTTTTCCATCACCATACAATTGCCTTCTACATAGCTCAACATCTCTTCCCAGTGGATCATGCTCTCGTACAACCTACAATTATATTTAATAACATATCTTAAAAAACTTAATGACATGCTGCATTATTGTCCTTTCCTAGTGGACTGTACCATTTACATGATATGTTTTTGTTCTACATCAATTTGTGCCTACTTGAAACCCAGGGTTTTGTACAAAGGGGGAATAGACCAATGAGGGTGTGTTTGGATGTGTGTTCTGAAAATGATTATATTCTTTTATAAACATATTTCCCTCTTTAGCGGGTGGAATGTGTGGAGAGGTGAGTTCAAGCGTTATGTTGGGAGCATATGACGAGTTTGATAAGGGTGTAACACTGTAACCTGTGGGGAGAATGTCTCAGACGCTACGCTTAGAGAAGAAGGCATACCGTGTGGGGAGGATGGTGCAGACATTATGCTAACTGACGTGAGATGGGGGAAGATTGAGTGAGGTATCGAGAAGTATAAAGAAACACAGAAATCTTCACATAAAATTCTACAAAAATATTTGTGGTTTATATACTTCAATGTTCACACACATACCTATTGTAACGTCGATGATATAAATGTGTAACCCATATAGTATATCATTGATGATTAACTTACTCCTAGATCTTCATATGTCACCAACATACATAATTACATACGTTTACATATCTTTTAAATTTTTTGCTAATAACTCATAAATTATTAATACAGAGTAAAGGCCAGAAAAGAAATAAAACTAATGTAGTTATAAACATAAGGAGTATGATTATACACAACAATTTTTTACCATACACAACAAATTGCGGTTGTTTGGAAGGGCAAATATGATTTTTTGATATTTTGTTTGATACTTTGATCCTGTGTTGGGGTGTGAAGGATACTCGACAGACTAAACACGTTATATAAGGGGAGGGGCACAATGAGGACATGAGGGCTGTCAGGCACTCAGGCTTAGACCCAGCCCACTTCATGCCTTGTTTTCTAAGTGCTGTGAGAGAATTTTTTTAAGAAAAGTACCCAAACAATAAGGAAGCCTCGCCGTCTAGCTTCCTCCACGGCTTTGATAACGTTAGGAACAATAGCTAGAGCACCATCAACACGCATTGAGCTATCTGGTAACACACCAACATTCTGCGAACCAAAGCCAATCACAAGGATGAATCAGTTAATATTACTATCCAACACAAATGCATAAAAATGCAAGTGCATAAGTGAGAAGAAATTAAGAAAGAAACAGAACCTGCATATCGATGACAAGAAGCGCGGTACTGTTGCGAGCGTCATTAGCCGCCATTACTAAACGTACAATCAAAGATGAAAGTATTAGATAGAGAACTGAGAGTGAAAACGGATTTCCATTCATTATTCTCTTGAAGAATTTGTTGGGTTATTTTTCTTTGGTCCACGAGGACTTTAGCCCAACAAATTAAGGCCCATTTTGGCCTCTTCTTTTTTACCTAGCCATAAGTACTCGAAAAGGGTTTTATGGTCAGCTTGACACACAAGAGAGAGTGAGAAGCAGAGAAAAAGAGAGAAGAAATTCGGAGGTTACTGTTCACCCAACCAAGCTACACTCTTTTGCAGTTTCCCGGAGTTTGCATCTGTCGGATCGTCACCAAATTTGGACAGTAGCTTCCTGACACTTGAGGGAAGATTCTGAATGGTGAAGATTGGATTTGGAGACCTGGAAGTCAGCTTCCTGACACATGAGGGAAGATTCTGAACGGTGGAGATTGGATTTGGAGACCCGGAAGTCAATTTCGTAACTAGGCAGATTGCACAGTTTTTGGGTGATATTCTACCTTTCTTGTTCTTTGATTGTTTCCA
>JAUEJL010059648.1:0-18730 GCA_032274825.1 Drosophyllum lusitanicum | reverse complement strand
GTATTTAAAATGTTTATTTTATAGAAATTCTTTTTGTATGATTATTAATTTAGACTGAATATCCTCTAGGTAGGAATTTAATTTACAATGACATATTTTAATAAAATATTTTTATTATAAAAAGTTTAGTTATTAAAAGTTAAAACTATAAATATATATATATATATATATATTATTGACTCAATTTAATTTGATAAATGGCTTATATTTTATAAAATAACATTGATAAGAAATAAATTGATGGTTTGACGTCACATAAAGTTAATGGCTTGTTTTAGTTCTCTTAACCTAGCTAGATCATTCTTAACTAAGAAAAATGCCATGCAAACATTAATTAATTACTCTTAATACAAGATATCAAATGCATCAATTCACAAACATTAATTAGTGATACATATTAATTAAGAATACATTGTCTATATACATAGTACTAAATACATTGTCTATGTCATCTATAGCTTGATATCGATCAATTACATTAAAATGTAAAACCCAAATTAATCTGAATCGGATTAGTTACATTGAAATGTAGAACCCAAATCTGAATCGGTTTTGAATCACCGACCGATCAGCAATTAATGTAGAACCAATTGATTTCATGTGAAGTGTTTTTTGAAAGTCGGTTGTATTTTTTTGGTACAAAAAAAGTTTGATTCACATAATGACAATTTTGGTAAAGTTTGTTGTATTTTCGCATCACTTAACCCTTTATTATTTTATTATGAATTGAAGATCTAAATATTTTTTATATATACAATTATAGTTATATAAAAAATGAAAAAAAAGTCTGGTAAGACACCTGATTTAAAAATCACTTGAAATAGTCCCTGGAATTAATTTTTATATCCTATTTTTCTTAGCTAAAGAAGATGTTTACAACCCTAAAGAAAGCTAGGTTACAACTTATAACAAGTATTCAAACAAGCCAGTAACTTTATGAGACGTCTTAATATATTATTTGAATTATGTAACCATTAATTTATTATATATTTTATTTTAATGTCAAAACAAACCATCGGTTTTAATTAGGGTATATCTACAATAAATAATTATATTATATAGTTTATAATAATAATAATTTATTATATATTCATCAAGTTACCGTACAAAACCCATACCACAAACTTGATTGAAAACGAGCCACGTATAGCAGCAAGGAAATAGGCCATAGTCAAAAGAAGAAACCTCAAAATACTTATAAAATCCATCACATGGTCAAAAGAATTCCTTTAATTTGTTCACTTTTGCAATGTAAATTAAGCTAACAAATTGCTTCACAAGTTTATATCATATGTTTCTCTTACTTCTAAATTCTAATTAGATAGACTATGGAACCATTGGTTTCAAGCATAGTCATAAAGAGGTTCACTTTGTAAGTGCACATTCTCACCCTTAAAGACGGCTACGGACAACATAGATTCTCGACGAAAAAGATAAAGCATCCATAGATAGCGATAGCGCACAATCAAAAACAACTGTTATGTGAAGCAAGTTAGAACAGACCGGGTGGGGGGCAATTAACCTGATTAAACCCATAACATAAAACAACCCGTTAAAATTTTCAAGATTAATTTGTGTGTAGTTTCATGGTGAAGTGAGAGTAGATTATCATCAAACAGAATGCGGAGAGTTAAGCAATTATAGTCATAACTAAAACAAGCAAGTAGATGCATCAAGATAAAATTTTAGCTTTTAAAACAATAATATTATATTGTACATATGTGTGTCTTCTAGACTTCCTTTTGGGGGTCCCTTGTTTTGGCCGATGAAGAAAACTAAAGGAGTGGAGGGTCTTTTTTTGTTGTTTTTAATAGACATGTGTTGAATGAAATCAAAAATTACGTGGCCATGATTTATTTGAGAAAATATAAGAAAATTGTTTGTGACTCTTTTGAGGGTTGAAAAAGTTAGCATTTGGTTAGTGTTGCACGTTGCTCACGTGTGAATATCGATTGATCAGGGAAACTATACTTGATTCATTGTCGTTTTTGGCATCCAATGATACATGTGCACACTACAAATGTTATATATCATGAAACTCCCTATGATTGTTTTAGTTTCCTTAACTTGTGCATATGGATCTTGGTATGAAGTTTTAAAAGGTTTTGAATTGTTGTACATGCTTTCATTGCTTGAGTATATATTATAATCCCATACAAACCTCATCATGACTTCCGCCAAAACTTGGTCTAAATTAAAGGGTGGGCTTCTAGAACTCCTCGATACGAGTCATTTGCTTCCCCTGTTTAAATATGCACATGAATCCAGATATCGGAAACAAATAAAATTTGCTATTAACTAGAAATCCGGTATATTGCAATCTGCCATGTACACAATAAGAATTGGGAGATGATTCGTACACAATAAGAATTTTCCATGTACAACAATTATGATGTTTTTAACCTTATAAATTTTTGATATATTTCTCATCCACATATTTAGTGGTATTCTTATCCAAAAACATATATTTTGTTGTATATGGTAAAACTTTGTTGAGGGCATGCATATTAATTAATGATTTTGTTTGTGTTAATTAAGCAATCACACCATTTTCCCTTCGGGTGATATTTCGTACACAATAAAATTATCTATACACAACAACTTTATGTTTCATCAACTTGTACTATGTATTATTTATTGTTTATACTTGTGTATAGACAAAACTTATGTAAAAATCACTCCATTTCTCTTTTGGAGCAATTTAAGTTTTAAGGTTTCCCATCTCACTTGAACCAGTCACTAAAATTAATTTGGTTCCAACTAGTTATAATCAGGTAGTTAAAATGCAGAATAAACTATTACAATCTGAAATCATTAAGAAGCATATAAACAATTTGATGATATCTTCTCTTTGATCTTAGTTGATATTTAATTTCATGTGTAATTGTAATATTCAATTGAACTAGTGAACAATATCCAAAATGTTGTGATCCTTATAAGTGGATATATAAGAATTGTACAGCTTCCTCCGGTAGGACGATAACTCATGATTATGAAAAACATATTTTAGACATCTTGGAACAGCTAGGTTGCATGCCCTTTGATGCTCACACAGGTAAATCTAGTCAAACAAAACACATGTCCTTTTAAACTACATATCGAAATAGCCGAAACATCTTGGTACAGCTAGGCTCCATGCCCTTTGATACTCCGGTAAATCTAGTCAAACAAAATGCATGTCCTTTTAAACTACATATTGATAGCCTATTCATATGTGGGGTCTACAAGAATCACAAAAAAGAATTTGGTTAATGCCATGGCATAAGTTGCAAGTTGCAAAAATAAAAGTCAAATTTGGTTAATGCTAATATCTATGCCACATACAATAGATTTTAGGTGAAGAATTAGGAGGGTGGGGTAATGGATTGAAACATGTATGGGTCAAAAAGAATTTTATAAATACGGGTTAAAAGGGATCGAGTTTGGATTTACCATAACACTTTTTGTCACTAGTTATTGTATTTCAATGATAATGAGGAAATAACCGTAGTACAAAAAGAAAGATAATAAGGAAAATTAGGTTTTATATATTAAAACTACACGTGCAGCTCAATTGGTGATATCACTCTGGAAGGAGTGGTATTAAAGGGTGAAGTATTAAGTTCAAGCCTCACCAACAACCTGAAATGATCCAGATACACCCCAACCCTTCCCTCTGGATCATTCCCAGAGTAGGTTGTTGGTGAGGCTTGAACCCAAGACCTCACCCTTTAATACCACTCCTTCCAAAGTGATATTACCAATTGAGCTAGGACGGGTGTGTTTGTCATTCAAAAAAATGTACATGTTAGGCAATTTCTTAGCTAATCAATCCGTTTCTTTTTAAGCATGTTTATTTTTCTAATTTGACCTATTAGTGATAAAACATAACCCCTATTCAGCCCATTAATATATGAAATGATCAAAATTTACCACATCTTACAATTAACAATTATGAATAATATAATGCATAACTAATATTATGCTATATTAATTTGTGGATTGTTTCAAAATCAGTTTGTGGGTAGTTTTCATGGTGAAACAAGTGTGGATTTTTATCAAACAGAATCCAGACAGACAATTATGTTGTTTAAAAAAATATGAATATAGATGGTTAAACAATGATAAACATATCATTTTTATTTTTACTATCTATTAAAAGAATATGATTATGATGTCATCATCTTATTTTTAAAATATTTTTCACCAATCATTCCTATTTAATTTCTTAAATGCCTTTGAATTAGTTGTTTTTACATCAAAAACCTTAAGCCTTGTATATTATTCAAGAGTTTCATTTTTAAAAACAATGTTCGTGACGTTCATTATTGCGATACTTTTTGTATGTATGATATATAATTGTTTTACTATTTATGTTAGTACTGTTTAATAAAAGAAACATTCAAAATTTATTTTAATCATCCCAAGCTAATAAAACATGAAAGTAGATGCATCAAGGTAAAATTAGGGCCTATTTATAATGTGGAAACAATGGACCATTTAAAAAATGCGTTTGCCGGGAGTCGAACCCGGGTCTATTGCTTGGAAGGCAATTATCCTAACCGTTGGACTACAAACGCAACTTCTGATAAATCTGGACCGTACATGCTCTTGATGATTTCTTACAGCCATTATCTCATTCTAGCATTTCCAGTAGGATTTAAAGAATCTGTCAAAACCCTGTTTCATAAACATGGTAGATGATCATGTATAGATTCAAGAAACTCATATCAATTGGCATTCATGGCGGTTCGTTAGTTCCAACCACCCCATGCTGCAATTCCTTTCATTCAATCTCGATCACAGACCTCATTCTTCATCGCGTCAACAGCTTTCTCTCTAACCAATGTCCTAAAACCCTCCAATCACTCGCAAAGTATCACGCTTACATCATAACCACAGGTCATCACTCAAGAAACCTCTTCATTTCTGCGAAATTAATCTCCCTCTACGCTTATCTTCGTGACCCTGCATCATCTCAGCTTGTTTTTGATTCATTTCATGGGTATAAAGACGTCTTCCTTTGGAACTCTGTCATTAAAGCTTACTTTTTTAATGGAATGTATCCACAGTGTCTCCACTCTTATGCTTCCATGAGGGTTTTGACTACTCTTCTGCCTAACCACTTTACCTTTCCTATGGTGGTTTCCGCTTGTGCAGAGCTTGGGGATTTGGTTTATGGCATCATTATACATGGATTGGTGTTTAAAGTTGGGGTTTTTAATGGGAGCTCTGCTGTTGGTTCTTCATTCGTGTATATGTATTCAAAATGTGGGAATGTGGGTAGCGCATGCCAGGTGTTTGATGAAATGCTTGTGAGAGACGTGGTTGCTTGGACTGCACTTGTTATCTGCTATGTTCAGAATTGTGAGAGTGAGAAAGGACTGAGGTGTCTTTGTGAGATGTATAGGACTTGTAATGATGACGAGAGGCCGAATTTTAGAACATTAGAAGGTGGGTTTCAAGCTTGTGGCGATTTGGAAGCAGTGTATACTGGGAGATGTTTACATGGAGCAGCTATAAAATCTGGACTTGGGTGCTCAATACTTGTTCAATCTTCAATCTTGTCCATGTACTCTAAGTGTGGAACTCTTGAGGAAGCTTATATGTCCTCCTGTGAAATTCCAGTGAAAGATATAAAATCGTGGACATCTATTATTGGTGTATATGGAAAAGTAGGATATATTAGACAATGTATAGGTGGATTTATGGAAATGCTTGCTGCTGGGATAGATCCAGACCGAATCGTAATAAGTTGTGTGATATCTAGTTTAACCAACTCTACCTGCATCTCTGCTGGAAAGACATTTCATGGGTTTATGGTTCGAAAAAATTATTATGGAGATCATATGGTTCACAATGGATTGGTGTCAATGTACTGTAAGTTTGGACTGATAAGTTATGCGGAGAATGTATTTAATGGTGTTTGTGTTCTTGACGATGAGGTTTGGAATGCAATGGTTCATGGCTACGGTAAAGAAGGATGTAGGTTGAAATGCATAGAGTTATTTACTGAAATGCTACATCTAGGCCTCAGTCCCAATTATAACAGCTTGGTATCAGTTATTTCTTCATGTTCACAAATGGGAGATATCAATCTAGGGAGATCTCTCCATGGTTATGTTGTAAAAGGTTTGATGAAAGAGCATAGCTCTGTGTCAAATTCACTCATAGATATGTATGGTAAAAATGGAGAATTGTCAATAGCAAGCAAGCTATTTTGTAAGACAGATAAGGATATTATCAGTTGGAACACTATGATTTCTGTTTATACACACTATGGGCATTATGCTGAGGCCTTTTCCTTGTTCGATAAAATGGTTTTCGAAGGCATAAAACCTACTGTAGCTACAGTAATTATCATGCTTTCTGCTTGTGCTCATATGGCATCAGTTGAGAAAGGAGAGGAGATACACAAGTATATAGACGAGGAAATGCTTTTGTCAAATGTAAGCCTTGGTACTGCGTTAGTTGATATGTATGCCAAGTGCGGGCAACTTGAAAAATGCGAAAAGATATTCAAGAAAACGACAGAAAGAGATGCTATATCTTGGAATGTGATGATTTCTGGTTATGGGATGCATGGTGACGCCAAGTCAGCAATAAGTACGTTCCAACAAATGGAGCTATCGGATGTTAAACCAAACGAACTTACTTTTCTTGCAGTACTTTCGGCATGTAATCATGCAGGGCTTGTTAATGAAGCAAAATCTTTATTTGGGAGAATGAGAGATTATTCTCTGAAACCAACACTTACACACTATACTTGTATGGTAGATCTTCTTGGTAGATCAGGTTATCTTGAGGAGGCTGAAAAAATGGTTTTGTCTATGCCAATGGTACCTGATGGAGGATTGTGGGGCGCTTTGTTAAGTGCTTGTAAAACCCATAATAATCCTGAAATGGGTATCAGAATCGCGAAGCATGCGATTGAATGTGACCCAGAGAATGATGGATATCATGTGATCATATCAAACTTGTATGATTCTATAGGGATGTGGGAGGAGGCTGAAAAGATGAGAAACTTTATGAAGGAAAAGGGTGTGGAAAAGGTAGTTGGTTGGAGTGCAGTGTGATGAAAATCTTAAATCTTGATCTCCATAGTTGACAGATACACATTAACAATTATTGTGTGTAGAAACGCCACTGCATGAGATTGATTGCTCTGGGTGCTGAGTTTCATCCAATGTCAAAAGTACATCAACTGTACATATGGCTTACATGGCCATGCATTACACATACATACTACATCTGATATACATCATTAGACATCACACTTGTTTAAGATATAATATTGTTAGTAGATGTGTCAAATTAAATGGGTAGTCAGATTAGTTCAAAACAAGAAATTCTTTGACTTGGGTCAATCCTACTGGGTCAGGTTGTGATTGTCTGTAAACTCCTTTTAGAAATAAAACAATTTAGGAAGTTGTATGTGTTGAACTCAGGGATAAACACTTTGACTCAAACAGATTCACCAGATTTGGGAAATTGATGACATTATGGATGAGAATGCAAGCTTCTTTCATACTACTCTACATTATAAGCAACCATCCATCACCAAAACTAACCATATACATACAAAACCAGCAGCTATCCATCACCAAGGTTCTAAACATCGAGTTTGCTGCTTGCTAGTATTTATTTTTTATTTTTATTATTTAAGCTACTTTTTTGTATAATAAAAAAAACGTAATTGATGCGTTTGCCGGGAGTCGAACCCGGGTCTATTGCTTGGAAGGCAATTATCCTAACCGTTGGACTACAAACGCTAATCTGTCCCAATGTTCTTATGCAACCACATTATTCTTCCATTTAACCTTAGTTTAGTATTTAATAAAATTAAAATACCTTGCTTAAAATCCACGTAAACATTCAACATGTATTGTTCCTAACTAGTTGGGTACAGGTGTAATGAGGCGACGATTATAATTGATGCTACTAAATATGTGTAACAAATATAAAATAAATTTTAATTATTTTTAGAAGGATGTGCATACTAAAAAGAAAATTAGTTTCAATTTTTAGAAAATTTTAATCTGTTTTGAAAGGCTAATAATTGGATGGATGTGATCAATCAAGATAAAATGAATTGTTAGGATGAAGTATTGATTGAATATTAAAAACTCTTAAATTGATGAGGAAAGAGAATGATGTATGATTTACAAAGTAGTATAGATATAGATTAGTAAATTACATATACTTATTAAGGTAAATGATTCATGCAACTAAACACTAAATGACATAAATACCCTTCATTTGAATATGTTATAAGTGTAACAGTAGCTAAGTTAGATAATACAAGCTTCATGAATCTTTAACCTATTTATAATAATTATTAAATCATTTATAAAAAAAGGAAATATGCAACTGCGATCATTGAATCCATTCGTAGATTATATCATAAATATGAACCTAATTTATTATTATATCGATTTTAGTATAAAAACCATTTTGGATGAAATAAGGGGGTGTTTGATTTAAGGGATTCTATGAGATTTTATGTGAATTGGAATTCAATTTCTAGCAAATCTCATGTTTGGTTCAATTTGGAATTGGAAGGAATTAAAATCCTTCATTAGAGGGAATGTAAATTCCTTCAACATTTGGTGGGATTTTAAATTCTATGAATGAAGGAATGTTGCTTATTACCAATAACCCCTCACAAGCCCTAGAATATTATACCTGCTCCAATTTTCTCAACCATGTTCGTCCACCACTCCGCCTCCGCCACTCCGCCATTCGTCATCGTAGGTCGTCGGCGTCGCGTCACAAGTCATCGCGTTCTTCATTGTCGTTCGTCATCGCCAGTCTTGCCGCCGCCTTCGTTCGTAATAGGTCGGCATTCGCGTCGCCGTTCGTCATCGCAGGTCGTCAGCATCGCGTCGCAGGTCATCGACGGCGTAACAATAAGCAAATCGACGGCCACAGGAAGCAAATCGACGGCGCAACAAGCAAGTCGACGGAGCAGTGCGTGGTAATTGGTCGACGATGATGGCCAGCGGTGGTCGACGGCCGACTGTTGGTCGATGACAACAGTTATCTCATAAATATCGATTGAGAGCAATTGGGAGGGGAGGATAATTCTATAAAACAAACTAGGTTTGAACTGATTTTATAAAACAAGTTAAAATTAGGTAAAAAAACATGAAGGATAATTCTGTCATTTTATATGACTGAAATCAAATTTATCTGCATTGTCTGCGAACCAAACAAAATATGGAAATGGATTCCAATTTCATTTCCTGGCAATCAAACAAATTACAGATTCAGATTCCAATTCCTTCACAGATTTCAATTCCTTCATAAACATTTTGCGAACCAAACACCACCTAAGAGATATGATCAAGTTCATGCGTAAGAGTTTATATATTTGTGATCTTACCAATTCCAAGAGTAACATCAAACCAACAGTAACTATGGCTTCACGATGAAATAGTGCTGAAACCATAAAAACTATATATTTATAAAAAAAATAATAAAGCATGTTTTCTAAACAAAAGACTTTGACATGCTAGAAAATAGTTAAAACACTAGATATTCATCTATCATCATTCCCTTCCCACAACCTACATAAAGTACACATTCAGTCCTCGGTACCTAAAGATTCTACCTCTGTAGAATTATACGTGAAAATCTACATTATAACATGTAAATCGGGTTATGAACTTTATAATCACCTACCTTAAGCGACTTGCGCCTTTCTACCTGATAATATACAAATAATGTCATTCTTCTGCACTCGTGTCGTCTTCATAGACTCGTCTTTCAACCCTTGTCTGTAAACGATGATGTTGTGGCCATCAGGGATATCTTGTGACCCGGGAGCATTTGTTGTACAGATGGATTAACGAAACAGTTCTGGGAAAGACCACATTATGAATTTTGCAAACATGTCGGTTTCCAAGAACTCTATGTGAGCGGCTCGTCCAATTATGGTATTTAAGTTTCGTCCTTGCACTGAGATATCAAAATTGACATCACATCTCATAAACATGCGGTGTTCAGAGGTTTGTGAACGTATTTGGTCTAAGCAGTTGTTAAGCATCTCATGGAATATTTTGCCCCTTTTTGAGTAGTCCCCTGATGATGACTGGCACATCTCAATGCGGGCTGAATGATAAGGAACATAACCATCCTGAAGAAATCAATACGAGAGTATGTTAGCATCATAAATTCCAAACAAATATAAAATCATCGACGACTTCTTAAACAAATCACAGCAGGCTTTACTTTGCAAGTGAGTTATTGCTCTTGCGCAAAGTAATATCAACAGAAACTACATGCAGATGCAGATTGTGTAAATGCAAATGCAAAAAGTTAGTACTTGTACTTTGTCCAAAAAACTTGTTTGTATCAGGTGTTTTCTTATTTGCATAGTCATAAGATGATGATGATTATTTTTCAAAGACATTAAATTCAGCAGAAACTTTGAAATCCCTGATGGCATTTAACAAACCCAAGGCAAAAGAAATTTCTATGATGAAGTAAACAAGC
This sequence comes from Drosophyllum lusitanicum, assembly GCA_032274825.1. Classification (NCBI taxonomy): domain Eukaryota; kingdom Viridiplantae; phylum Streptophyta; class Magnoliopsida; order Caryophyllales; family Drosophyllaceae; genus Drosophyllum; species Drosophyllum lusitanicum. Next base: position 8,254 of record JAUEJL010059648.1, on the reverse strand, counting down.
AACAGCATTAAATGAACAAAATATTTATAATTTTAACTAGCAAAGGATTACTTTGAATTGAATTACCAACTTTGTTTCATGTTAGAATTTAGAACAGACTACAACACAAAAGGGATGCTAACAAAAGGCAAAACAATGGGATGTTAACAGAAACCAATGGGATGCTAACAAAAAGCAAAAAGAAACTGATGTTGGAAAAGTTTTGTCTTGTGGTCGGCATTGTCTATCATGGTCCCAGTAGGAAAGCGTATGACATAAGAAAGAGATATTGGACAAATAGTGATAATGTACATACCTGAGGAGACGATAGCAGGATTATGTTCTTGAAACTTTCTAACGTCTTTTGCTGAACGTAAAATAACAAAGATTCAGCACTTAACCAAGTAACGTAAACAAAAAGACTGGCATCATAGGCATCATCAGTTTCAAAGCCAAAACAAAGGTTGAAAACTTAGGAAGTAAAATTGACCCTGAAATGAACTGTTCTATTCAGATGTACCTTGGAAAGTTTGTAGAAGAAAGTGTTCTCCAGATCTATATCATCAGTGAAAGTCAACTGATGAATGCAACGAGTATTCTTAAGCTTCTTCAACAGCCATAATCCAGAATTGAAAATAGAATTTGAACTGTAGAGATAACCTAAATGTGGTCCGGAAACAGAAACATATGTATGCAAATACCTATGGTACGGCTCCATGATGCTCTCTGCAATTTCAAATAATGAAATTCATCAATAGAACATAAAGCATAATAGAGGTGGCAACTTCAACCCATTACCTATAAGTGGACAGATTCAAATTTAAATTACTGACCACAACCCATGTTACCAGCTTGCCCGACCCACCCATTTCGTTTAACTATAGTACTTTACTAAGCAATCAAGACTCAAGAGCAACAAAAAGATATAATTGCTTTACAAAGCAAAAGCTATTCTACCTGCCAAGGCTGTTCTTATAATCACGTTTCCAATGGAGTGCCCAACAAAGCTAAGCTTCACAGTTTTTAAGCTACCAGATCTTGAAGCTTTATCCATTTTCTTTTTAACAAAAGCAATGACTTCATTGGCCAGTCTTAATCCCATCTCCCTGAAGTCCTCAGAAGTCTTGTCTTCGTTAACTTCCGACATTAGAAACTCAGTTTTTGGATCTATCAGAAGCCATTGATTCCGAACAAGCCGTAGATCCAGATGATGACCCTGCTTAATTTTCATGTCATGAAGAATTATTTTTTCTACACTAGCCAATATTACCGAACACTTTTTTAAGATTAATGTTTTAATTTTTGATTAGAAAACTATACTACAACAAAGATAAGCTTTCAAATATTTAGTAGGTTTTATGCATCTTGAATGCGGTTTGGGGGACTTTTGATCTGTCTGTCCTGCTAAATCAATTCGCCCATTTTCATTGTAGCTAATTTTTTTAGTTTTGACCCATTGGAGGCAAAGTATAACCTAAATCTGACTTGCATAACCATATATGGGTTGACATTGGCATTTCTAATATTAAAATAAGAGAATGCAAAGATCATAACATGCCTGAAAACCATGAACAAACACTGCAATCTTCAAAACCCGACCCTTTTGCTGATTGTGGGAGAAATTTGAGTCAATCTCTGGAAGCATGCCATTAGTATCTTTTGGGTCCATGTTTCTGAAGTACGCATTTCCACTGGGTGAACGCAATGGTGCATTTACTACACGTTCCACGATTACAATAGGTATACGTGAGGGATCTCCAAATATCTGAAGGTCTTGAATTGAACGATTGTTTATCTGCATGGAAATGAAAAGAGTTTATGATTTCATACATAAAGAAAGCAGGATAATGAAGCCTCTGAGAAGTGAGAACCCTGGCTTACTCTCATCTGTGCGATACTACGACGGTGGAGCTCAGCACGCATCGCTGCAGCCTGGGAAGGCTATAAAAAGGAAATCATGTCAACAGATAGTGTGTGAACAACCAGAGATTGATCATAGAGAATTTCCAGAATATGTACTCAAGCTTAGAACTAATCTGCAACAAGAGAGTGTTTGGATGTGTGTTTTAATACTGATTATATGATCAGAATAATCAGCTGTAATAACTAGTAATAATAAAATATCAGCTGTTTAAGAGATTGACGAATTGAGATGATTTAAGTATGATGATAAGACCAAAATGACAATTTTATATATTGTTAGAAATGCTTAGATTTTAAATATAAACAGTTTATATTTCATCAACTATAGTAATTTTTTCAAAATGTATATTTGTGAATTTTAAAAATAAAAGAATAAATCATAGATAATTCCAACAATTATCTTTTTTCCTAAGGACTATTAATAACAAGAAGGGTAGATGAAAAGAATTTAAAAGGTAGAAAGTAGAGGTAAATAATTACTTATAGTTTTTCTTTAATTGTTGTATTCAGGACCACTTTATCCAAACACTAAAAACTGATCATTAAGATAATCAGTTTCATATGACACATGCAGTATTTGTGTTGCATGATAAGTAAACTATGTGGTAAGTTACAAAAGGTAACAAAATTACATCTTCGGTTATTTTCCTGTGAGCGGGCACCTTGCCACGAAGACCGTGGTACGAGGGATCAATTTCACTTTGGGTAGATTGGTGGGGCATCTCAACTTTAGAGTATACCATCCATATTGACCATTCGGCTCTACGATCAAGAGCCCAGGAATTACGCAAATGATCCAATATCTTTGCTTTGTTAGCCCTACAGTGTGGTATAAGATGAAATTATGAGAATCAGTGAATTAAAGTGTACCATACACATATTGCGTAAAGCTTGGCTTAATATAATGATATATAAACACCAATAAATGCAACATAAGCACATGATTTTTAAACGAAGTGAGAAGCACACCTGTGGAACTTCAAAAATGCACTCCATAAGTAGAGAATCTGATCTCCAAGTGAATGAAAAAGATGGTAAAGTTCATCACTCTGTAGGGAATACAGATACTCACTCGAGAACTCAACAGTACCATTTGAGATCTGTTCAAGGAAAGAGGATGCCTAAGCAAAAGTTAATGGCATACAAATACATGAAACCACTCAAGGGTCCAATCAAATAACAAGTGAACAACCTTAAAAACATTTTGCATCTTTTCCATTACTTGTGAATCAGCATTAGCAGTCTCCATGCCAACCTCCGTGGAAGCAGACAACAACTTTGACTCATCATGTTGGGAAATGAAACCGGTCAAATCAACTAATTCATGAATTGCCTTACTAAGATTCCGTAGCTCTTGAAGTAAAGTTGCACGAGAAATTAAAAATGCTTTCACAAGCAAAACCTGTTTCAGTAGGATGTGTTAACAGATTCTGAGAAACTAAAGATAAAGTTGATCTTTGGAAAGGATATACACAATGATAATCTATGGAATCTGATTTATGCGACATGCGAGACACACAAGCACACAGAGAAAGGGGGAAGTAATTACATTACTAAACCAATTAGTAGGTGAACACAACAAATATCATTACATTCAAGTAAACAAAAAAAATACAGAATCCAGAAAACCTAAGAAAATGCATACTTGATTTTCCTTGTCATACTTCTCACCGGCAGCTTCTTCATTATTATGAGAATTGCTGCTAGAAAGGTGATACAGTTAGTATAACTTTAAAAAAAACTAATTGTCCTAGAGGACAGCTTTGAGCATCAGAATCAGTAGAGGTGGCAAAATAGGTGGGGTTAGATAACATGCCAAAACTGTTTCAGATTCAAAGAGGTTGCTTTTAGTAGGGTCTGGTGGGAATGATCCGCAAACATTTTTAGCCCATGTTTATATAAGTAGCTAATGCATTAAATAACTACAAAGCTAAGTTATTACAATAAAAATCTGATTTCTAAAATAATGGTTGCACTCAGAAACGAGTGTTTTCTTTTCGGTGGAAACTGTCGATGGCCCTTTTCCCAGGTTTGGAATTCATTTTGCCCCCAAATGAATTGGTTGTTCCTCTCCTTGCATATAAAGTGCGGACACCTCTCTTAGAAAGATTTAGGAGGTTGTAAGTACTAAAAATACACTTTGGGCACTTTCAACCTGTTCAACCCATTTAAACTGGTTCGATTTAGCTAGAAAACTTTTACTGACCCATTCAAGATAAACCATTATCCAAACCAAACCATTCATAAGTAGTGAGTCAAAATTGCCACCTCCAGAAGTCAACATACAGTTAGAACTCTGATTGAAGTGGCAAAATTAGCAACAAACCTGCGTTTCTTCATAGTATGAACACCTCCTTTCAGTAAGCTGATGTGGACACTCGTATCAACAAGCACAGCATGGAAAGCATCAAAATGAACAGGACAATATGAATGCAATCCAAGAAGAGCCTTTGGTGGAATTCGGAATTCATGAACTGCGGCAGGTGATACATCAGAAGAGTCCTGCATATTCGAGCTGCAGATGGAGCATTAAAAACACTATATCTAGTGAAGATTTCATGAAACGAGTAGCAAATTCTTCTTTCCAAATTGGGACATAATGCTAACTTGATGCTGAAATAAAGACATCCACAAGGTAAATCTCTAAGAACACTATTCACTAACCCGTTCTCCAAAACTGGTGCGTACAGAAGCTCAAATTTCAGAATAACAGCAGATGTGATTGGACCCTGAAGGTTGTAGGAGCTCGTCAATTGGTAGTATTACGATGTAAGTATGAAAGACTTCTGTGCCCATGTTCATTTTATTGTGTGTATAAGGGGGAGGGGGAGGGGGAGAGAGAGAGAGACCTTAAATTTACTAAGAGATAAGTTGAAAGATATCATGACAGATAGAAGAATATCCTGTCTTGCGTATCGAATCCGAAAAGGCTGTGATGAAAAACTGTGATCCATGTCATCAATCTTCCAAACCCCCAAGATATCATCAGAACCAAGATCAGGAGCTGCAGTTCATACAAAGATGCTGCAAGATATTAGCTTTTGTTTCTATGTAGATAACAAGCTGAAGAGAAATATCATCACCCTAATACCAATTAAACGTATGAAACAATGGAAAATTGCTCACAAGGATCAGTTAGAGAGATCTGATTAATCCTTTCAGATATAGTTTTTCATGGTTTTTACCATGAACATGCATGATCTAATCCCAAACTCTTGCATATGAATCTCACTCCCAGCACCATAGGTTGCAGGAGGTGACCAGCTCTTCGGCTGTGTTCCTTGGCTATTAAATATCACTATTACTATCCAGCCTATGGCTCATTAATCATTATATAACAAGATAGGATCGAAAATTAGAAGAAACACATGTTGGAGTAGCAACAACTAACGAGAAGCATGTCCAACTTAAACAACACTATCACCACAAGTCCACCACCACACAAACTGTGTTTTCGGTCATCCAGCATATGTTTGGGTACTAATTACTAACTATATCCTGATATTCCTATTTCATCTCAAATGATAAAAGTGAATATGCCTAATTTAAGTTCCTCGTCTTTTCTGTTATATTGAGTTCATGTGCACCCTGGTGTTGTTGTAGTACTGTTACATGCCAAATTTATTTAGACTCGTCTCAACTCCTAGTCTTTCTACTCTTAGTAGAACCTCATAAGTTCACAGAGGGCAGGCAAGCAAAATAACAAACCGTCTTTCTTCTTAAATTATTTTTTATATATACCCCAGTTTCGCATGAAACTCATGATTTGAAGATATTTGTATGTATCTTCTTATACTCGTTTCAAGTAGGATCAGAAATATCAGCATATTGAATCTATATTAAACGAGTTTCAGATAACGGATATATGTTTGTAACTTTGTATGTAGTGCATGACCAAGTAAACCTTATACATCATGATGCTTGGTAATAACTAAACAACCTTTAGCAAATCAAAGCTAATTACATTGATGTGCACAATGAACTAAATAACAAAGTACCTTCATACTGAACCACTCTAGAAGGGGTACCCGGGAAAGATGCATAGTCACTGTCTTCCCATCTCATGGTAATCTTGATCTGATACCACCTGTATACAGCAAAAAGATATATCTATACTTGATAGTTGCTTGGTTTGCAAATACTTCACCATTCCTACAAATTTCTAGATTTTGACTCTGGCGTCGATCAAATAGGTTTTCCGATTACAAAGACGATATAGGCATCCTTAGAATTTAAGAAAATTAAATCGAATTTTATGATAAGTACTGCTATTACAGCAAAATCGGTGTTGATTTAGATCAAATTTTATAAACCTTGCAATGGAAAGTAGTCGGTTTGAGATCAAAGCCAAAGTCCAGCTCTTTTTCAACAACAGATGTAGTTTCATGGATTGATCAGCTAAAAAACACATATATAAACTGATAATACATTATCGTTACCCTTGCTGAAAGAGGTCTAGGTTATGAAACCTATGAATATAAATTGCAACTTCGTGAACGGCCTCCAACATTGACTTGCGATTTCTAGTACTTGAATGATGTTCTCTAGGTAGAGACAATAGTTTTGCATCGGCCCTCGGTTTCGGTGTTCTCTGTTGATTGAAACCAGCTATGAACCATTTAAGACGGCGGAACATAACTGATGATGATCTCTACGGTAATCAGTGTGATTAGCATCCCTTCGATAAAAAAACCCTAAATTAGAGATTTTGAGATATGAAACAGCAGAATCAGAATGCTGCAATGATCTTGAGGTTTTCCTTAAGGATGAGATCTTTAAGCAGACGGCGGCGCCGACGATGAGAAGTGAGGAATCCGGCCAGCGGAGAAAGGAGACCTTGGTCTGCTCACCGGAAGAAATTGATCAAATCTGAGAATCACTGGTTTATTTGGAAATTAATTTCATTATATTTCGAATTAATTTAGTTTTTTGGAATCATTGTAGTTTGAAAAAACCTACCATCATAAATGATGGTAAAAAGCAAGAATTCTTTAACATCATTTTTATATAAAATTCTGCTAAAAATGATATTTATAAATTAATTTTTTTAGCATGTGTGTATAAAATATTATTTTAAGTCTAAAGTTGTAATAGTGTTTTGAAAATTTGGTCTTTGTATAAAAATAAAAAATACACTTGATACATTGTATTTCTTATATAAAATTTCTTACAAAAAGTTTCATTTTTTGTCCATTTTCAAACAATAGATATTTATCATTTCATGTTACATAACAACATAATATTTGAATTAAAATGGTTTGTTATCCTATGATTCATTCCTATCATATACATGATGATGTTGACATCAAAAAATATTTAGAAGAAAAATAATAAAAGGAAATGACTACTTTAAATGGGTTGTGAAAACAAAATCACTTAACTTAAGGTCATGTGTTATACATTTTATTTTATTTTTCTTTAATCAGTGTCACATCAGCGTTACATCATTTTCTTTTTCATTTCTTTTACCCTACCTAAAATAAGTGTTATACTTTTTCTTTTCTTACCCAAATTTTTTTCAATTTTTTTTATTTTTATATTAACAAATAATTATTTAAGTACCCAAAAAAGTACCCGTTGGAAATGGGTGTGGGTGGGTATCTCTAGTTCTCCATCGAGTAAAGGAACCCGGTTGGCCTACCCGAGATAGCTGTTTTAGTGTTCCCGGCGATACCCGAAGGCTTCGAGTTACGAATAACATCATGAATTATTTCCTCATCATAAATTAGAGGAAGTAAACTATGTAATTGACATCACATGAATTATATGATATTATTCATAATAATGATTTTATTGGTTTGTGAATGCAACACCGCCTAAATTATGTGATGTTAATTGCATTGATCGTTTACACGTATATTAATAATCAAACCATAAGTAAGTAACGTGCGAATATCTAAGTTGTTTGGGATAAAAAAACATAAAACATATATTTGACAAATTGAGAATATGTGTTTTTTTTGTACGGCAAAACTTGCGCACCTTCTAACCTACTCCTAAACACCATGTTAATTGTAGGACGTAAGACTAAGGATCACCTTAATCACTAGACACGGATGAACCAAATACTCTTTTATATCTAAATTTGTAGTTTAACATGTTATTTCATCTTTGATACTTGCTTTTTCAATGTCACAATAATCAAGTTTTAAGAAATTGATAAGATATTGTTGCAACAAAATTGCTTTAATGTACAAATTAAATTGTTGTCTGTAACGTAAATTATTTTCAAACAAGTTACTTAAAACCAATGTTTTAAAACTCGGGTCGACTCGGGACCCGGCCACAAGACCGGGTCAATGTATACCGGTTTTTTGGCATTTTGCGGCCCGGAGTGACCCGGCCAGTTTAG
>JAUEJL010059647.1:0-30609 GCA_032274825.1 Drosophyllum lusitanicum | reverse complement strand
CCCGTGACCCGAACCCGAATGGGGGGAGGGGGCCTAGGGGTATTCCCGAAGGAACCCGAACGGAACCCGGGACCTTCGGGTGTCCCGCTACGTTTGGTCTTATAAGGATGAGATATAGAGCTTTTTATATCCTCTTATTTTATATTCATACTTATCCTTCCACTTATAAGATTAAAACATGTGTTAAAATTAAGAGATAAGATAAGAAAAGAAATTTAATACATAATACATGTCTGTCATTAAAGAAATAGAAAGATAAAATAAAAGATTTAGTAGAAGGAAATAAATATTTTAATAAGATATTATAATTGTTTAAGATGTGATGTCAATGTCGGTTATCACAAATTTACATGTTAACAAGCATACTTTATGATCACCATGTATTTGTTAATATAATTTCCAAAAATAAGATATGTTTTAGATTAAAGTAAGAAAAGTACCCCTCCCTGCCTGGAAGAAGTCCATGAACATATCTTTTTATCATGACCACAGTGGTTCCCACAATTGCTCTCCATATGTCACTTCCCTCTCTGAATAACAAATAATAATAATAATAATAATAATAATAATAATAATGGTATATTATATTATTAGTGAAGTTTGTTGATTGCGTTGTTTACTTGTAGACCGATGTCGTGACACATGGCTCAACACAAAGAATTATCTCTTTGGCCTGTATTTATGTGCCATATGACTCCATCTTTAATCGATTAGAATTCAAAATTAAATAGTTTCTTAACTAACTTAGTTAAGTTAACAAAACAAATATGCCAACCATGTTAGATCGGGTCACACTGTGTTGTTAATACGAACTATAAAATGTTAGTCTTCGTACGAGACGGACACGTGACCAAACTCAGGCATAACTTGAAATTAATAAAAGTTTGATGGAAAAATAATTAGTGCAAGGATGTAGTGTAAATAAAAGGTGATATATTCTCCTACTTTTTGCTTCTACTTATCCTCTACTCACAAAATCAACAAAGTGTCAAAATCAACGGAAGAAGTGAGAAAATGAAATTAGTGGACTTTATATGTTATTTTGTGATAAGTAGAAGAAAAAATAAAAAGATAAATACGACCACCAAATAAACGGACGAAAGAAGAACACCATAACAAATACCACATAACTTATTATTATGATATATATATGATTTATGATGATAGTGCCAAACATAAAGAAGCCGTCCACAAAAAGCAAACTACATCAAAAGTCAATGTCAAAGCCGTGCAACGTCCACCTTTCCCCTTTCACCTAAAATAAATCGCACGCTTCTCTTCGGTTTCGGTTTCTGTTTTTTTTTTTTTTTTTTTTTGTAAAGGATTATCAAGTTTTTTTTTTTTTTAATAGACAGCATGTTTAAAAAAAATAAAAATAGAAGAGTAACCTTTCCTTCTAAATGTTATATAGTTTTAAGATTGTGAATAGAATAACAAACGGATTTGGCGGACTGGCATGTAAGTCGTTTCTTCATTTTATATGTTTTGTGGCTTTCGCGTTCTAGGATATTTCTTTGCCTGATATTTTATTATTATTATTATTATTATTATTATTATTATTATTATTATATTAAAATAAATTTTTTTATATAATATTTGTTTTTCTATTATAACACATACTCTTTTAGGATATAATATTTGGTGTAAATATGTATATATATTTTTGAGCTTCTGGTTTTTATCTAAATTTCGAAATAAATTTTATCATACTAACTAGAAAATATATTTTCTGAAATTATAATATAAGAAATATAATTTTCATTAGATAATTGTCATATTATATTTTAATTCATATCGAATATAATATGAGTTAGTTACAGATTTACATTTTGCCTACACCAAACATTATAAATTAAAACTTATACAAAAACAAATAATAGAAAATCTGATTTTTTAATTGTTTTGACAAGTGATCATATAACATACTTTTCGGGTTTTTGTTATTGTCAAAGTTGTTGGGATATGACTTGAAAGGCTTGGAAAATGTTTAGAAACTTGAAAAAGGAGTGTTCGGCGTGCAACAAGGGCACACGCCGTGGAGGTGTGCGATGGTGCTCGGTGTGGAGTAGTTGTTTTTGGCCAGTCACGTTTTTGGTCATTTGTGCGGCTGAAATCTTTTAATTAGGTTAATTATTGTTTCCTAATTAAGGATTAGGGCAACACATTGGTTTTCTTGTTTAGTTATAAATATCTAACATAGGGTTCAGTTATATGTACAACATCAAATTAAACACTCTCAAGTTAATAAAGAAGTCTCTGGTTCTTGCCCGTGGACGTAGGTCGTGACCCCGACGACCGAACCACGTTATATCTTGTGTCGTGTGACTTGTCTTGTTTGTTATCCGCATTTATTCTAACGCTTATTTTAGGTGTTTCGATCCCTAACAAAAGTTTCAACTCCAATATATTAGTTTTCAATTTTCTATTGTCAATAGCTCAGCTTTAATACTTGTTCCGCTGCAACAAGCAGGTTAGCAAACTCGTAATTATTATATTACAAGTGTATAATTTAGATAATAGATCCTTACAAAAATCTAAACAGTACAACAATAACAATACTAATAATAACAATACTGTGCGGAACAAATGCAAACAATATATATAATATATAATGGTAAAAACTAAGTTTAATGTAAATATAACGAGTATTTAGATATGAAAACTTAAAGTTGAGTATCGTTTATTAAGTTAATAAATAAAATTTTAAGAAAAAGAAAGAATTGAACTATTATATATGTATGTATATATGTGTGTGAGAGAGATATCTAGTGATAACACATTGTCAAAAAGAATATAAGAAACAAATCCGAATTATTAAAAAAGTAAACTAACCAACCATATACTATTTTTTATGAATATACGTACTATTTTTGATGCATAAGATATATTAATGCATCTATCATATGAATCTAGTTTATATGATCAAAGATGTTAAAGGTCGTCACCTTTCTCCTCAAATCACCTCAATTGGAGTTAATTTGATGGCAAGGAACTAAATTTACTTCTTCATATCTCCTTGTGAAAATAACCCATCACATGTTGTCAAAACAGTTCTCTTTTTTATAATCCCGGTCAGCAGGTCGTCGAATACATCAATTTAAAATTTAGCCAAATAAATTTCTTATACGGTGTTCGAGTTCTTATCCTTTTCCACTCATTTTGTTTTGAGTCGACACTCCTTTAAGAGTCTCCTTTCCACTGGGTGTGTTTTGGGATTCTTGGTGTTTTGCGGACACAAAACTTGTTTTAAGAGGTTTATATTGAAAAATAGGAATGTTGAGTAGGTAAAATGTGGTGGTGTTGAATAGGTAAAGTGGAGACGCAAACATTGGGTGGAGTTAGGGATGTTGGAAGTCATCGGTTTGATGCCTGAGACCGGTCACGTTAAGAAAAAAGTAGTTTTTAGTTGTAAATGTATGTCGAAGAAGTTGGTATGATGACAAATTGTATAAAGTAGAAAATTACTATACATGGTATATAAGTAATAACTAGTATAAAAAAAGATGAACTCCAAAAACTAATTTTTAATCCATCCCATCCCATCCCATCCCATCCCAAGAGATAATATAATAATAGGGTGCTACTATTTAGCCCTTTTCTCCTCACAAACTTAAATGTCAAATCAAAAATGTTACATTTTTAAGATAGCTTTTTCACTCACACATGTCAAATCAAGGGGGCTATATAGATAATTAAGGGGGCTATATAGAATTACCCTAATATAATATGGTAGAGACCAGACACAATATATGGGAATGGGATGTATTATGATTGAAGTATGGTTGTGATAAGATAGTAATGATTTGATTAATAGGTGGCACTTTCCTAAGCTACTAATAACTACTCCATCTTATTTAAGTTAGTTTCCATCACACCTTTTCTTTATTTTCATACCACACCACTATTCTTAATTCATTATAGGGAAAACTTGATGGATATTTCATCAGAATTCGCATTTACACTTCTTTCTTTTCTTTTTTAATTGTTTACTTTCAATCTCTATTTTTTTTTTTGGTCTAAATATTAATTCAACTTGGTTGACATTTAAAATTATTATTAATTCTTTTCTTTTTTTTCTTCTTAATTTTCTTTCCTGTCGTTTATCTTATCTAAAACTTGGAAAATTAACTATTGTTATATTAATGTTTTGGATTGGATTAAATATCCATGATAACTTTACAAAATTAACTGAATTTTCCATCAAAATCTATTCTAGTATATGCAACTTCTTCATTTTCTAACGAACAACCAAAGATTGATAAGCGTTCACAGGAAGAGGGTTGGTACTGCATAAAGGCGTGAGAGGTGGGTGATCATGCTATGATCCAACGCCACCCAGGTTTAATCGACCCGCTGTGAGGTGGTTCACCTTGGTTAAAAGCAAAGTGATGTTATCTGCTTTTAATTTTAAGGAGTATTGTTTTTGAATTTTTTATAGGTGTAATGAGGTTGGTCCAGTGTGATGGGTTTCTAATGAGATATAAAGCTCTGACAATATAATGAAATACTACTAAGATTAAGAAGTTTAACCATAAAAATGTGTTCCTCTTTATCCTTGAACAATACTCAAAATAGAAGACCATTACAACTGCAAAGAAGGTTAGAGTTTATCTTTACATTTTCTGAAAAAATGTGCATAGTTGTATGTGACATTAAAAAATAAAATAAAAGGGAAAACCACACTAATCTTGATGTAAAGCTAACATCACAATAATACCATATATATGTTTCCTGAAATTTGCAGGCAATAGCAATACAGGTGAAAACTTCTATAGGTACACTACAATACAAGTACAGTGGTAAATGATTCACCTTTAATTGTTATGCCTGCGCCGTCGAAAATGCCTTAGGATAAAACTGTCTGCATATAAAGGATAGTTTTTCCTTATCAAACCTTTTATACACTTCCAATATGAAAAATCCACCACTTCTCCATCTTTCCTCACAATGAACAGACATCTCGAGCTTTCAAAATCTGGATGGTAACCAACCTGTAAACAACACATGTTGATGAACTCAATTTCGGTGTATGTAATTAAGAAAGATAATGTATAGTTTTGCCCATGTGGCTGCTGACATGTCAGCGGGTATGATTTTTTTTTAAACTCGGTATAATTTTTTATAACAGCATGGGATTTACCCTTTGAGTAGCACTTTATTTATATTTCTTCATTTAAATAATTCCAAATTTAGCGTTATAACTGTTCTGCAATGGTATTTTGGGTTCTTCAAGAACACCATCACCTTGTTCAGTTACTACTTGCACAAACCTTACAATCCAGCCCTCCAACCAGAATTAGAAACTTCACTAAAGATGAACTATTTTTTATTAATCATATATAGTTCTAGTAAGAGAATTCAGATGCGCAAAACCAAATAATAAAAAAGGGTTTAACAGACAATTGCTTCTAAAAGAGCTCTCCTAATGTGCTTCATTGGTTCCACAATACCTCCTTTGGTAGCACCTCTAAATCACAGAATATTTACAGCAACTAGTCACCAATGATAGGAAATCAAGTTACCAAATTATGCATGACAAAATTTATAGACTCAATATAATTAAAAGACAAGGATCCATTCTTAATCTATCTAATATATAAATAATAAAAACGTAATTTTCTCTAAAATAAAACTCTATCTAATAAATAATAACACATAACTACTAATAAAAATATCAATTATCTAATAATAATATTATTAAAACAACCGAGGCTTATCAGCACATTAAGGTCAAACCCCTGATTTAAAATCACAGTTGAAACAAAATTCAGACGTATCAAACTCAAAACCCAAAATGTCTCGATAAAAACCCTGTGAATTATTTACAGCTGCATCCAATCCATTGATCCCTTTGGTGAATTTTTGCGGTAACAGATATAACACTACACATAGAAATGTATGAAAACTTACATGTAAATACTCGTCATGTTAGCTTGTGAAATCACTACTGTAGTGTTTTATGATTAATTTTCATTAGTGTACTAGATTTAACTATCAAACTCGCCCAGCATGTAACCTATCTACAGTCTTATAATATCTTTATTTGCGATCTCTTTAGCACAGTCAATATACAAAATCAAGGCAGTTTGACAAAAATCAATTTCTGAAAGCTTTCTGCACCAACTACAATGTATTATAATCCAATAAAGATTTTTTATTCTGAAGCGGCTTGTGAAATAACGCATGGGATTGTAATATATACAACATCACTAGCACTAGAACCAAATACTGAAAAATTATTGACTTAAATCATCCTTTCTTCATTCTTAGCATTCTGATAATTTAAAATGTTTAAGGTTTTGACATTGATGACAATGAGTGAAAGAATTAGGGAGACATGCAGGAATAGCTTAGCCCGATAATTGGAAAGGGGTAATAGTTACAAAGTCTTTAGTATCACAAAAAAAAAACTATGATCATGTCAATTTTAGATTTGAAGGATGATTTGGTTCACTCCAAACATTACAATGAAATTCTGAACTAAAAACAATATTATCATCTAACTCAATGTATAAAACATTATTCGGAAGGCAGCGGAAGGAAGACTACTACTACTACTACTATTAATTCAGATCAACTTGGAAGATGATAGATTATGAATTAGTCTGTTGTTAATAACCTTGAAGATATACAAGGCAATCAAGAGCATGAAATGGGTTAACATGTGTAGAGAGAAAGGAGGGAGAGAGAGAGAGAGAGTTAACTGTGATATAATTAACGCCACATCCAATTTTCTTCTCGCTTTCAGGATGATGTGGCAACAACCTCTCTAGAATAGTTCTCTCATGCTCGGGACTCAATCTCTCACCACTTGCATATCTGCACCAAAAATGAACTCCATGCAGGTTAAATTAGAATCGGCATAACTACAAAATCTAATATTGGAAGGAAGAAGCTAAATTTAAGAACTTAGCGATAAATCTGGAAGACAGTTTAACATACATTTCTAAGAGCTATTTGGTCCATTCAAACATCAGTTTTTAATGTTCTTTGTTTACGCAAGGGCACTCTTTAAATAAATCAGAGCATTAAACTAAAAAGAACTTCAACAGAATTGTTTTGATTTGATAAGAGACACAAAGAGGTCCCGGAAGAGACATACCAAATGATTATTGTTGCAATTTTCATGTGATGAAGGAAGCGTATTAACAAGAGTCAAGAGAAACCCCTGAATATATAGTACACAAGATTGCCCCCAACTTGCATTAGAAACTTAAACAAACCTGGACTATAAAAAAAATAAGAGAGAGAACATTCAAGACAAACTGTATAGAAAGAAAACACAGAGGCACCTCAATATGTTATATACTTATATGTCTAGACAGATCCAAGGCCTTAGCTAAGTTTGATGTCAAGCATACATCTTGGGTTCAATTACTGATTATTGCATAACTTCATAAATATAAGAAAATAAATAAACATAACCTGCTTTTTTTAAATAAACATAAAAAACCTACTTAACAAACCTAAATTCTAATATCCGAGTCCATCTCCTAAGAATATAGCTTTCGCTTAACTCATTTGTTGCATTTGGTTAGAAAGAACCTCATATAAACAGTCCACTAACTCAACAAGGAGAAACCATAATCGTTGAGCTATAAATACGTAGTTCAATTCATGGTAAATCTTAGCAAGAATAAGAAACGCCTAAAATAATCTAAAAGTTGAATCCAAGACCTTACTTGCCGGAATGAAGAATCATTCTAACAAAACCAACCAAGGGTACAGTATCTTCCAAAATCTGATCCTCCCAATCAATCCACCGATCCTCCTCTCTTCTCTTCTCTCTGTCATCTTCATAATCAGAATCCTCGTCTTTAGAAGAATCAATAGCGTCCTCTTTCACCTCTGCCACCGGCTTTCTCAGTAAATCGGCGGCGGCGTAAGCAGTTCCATCCTGCTGGCTACTGTTACCACCACCACTACTAGTTTTCAACGCACAAAACCGATGTTGATGCGACGTAGAAAAACGATAAGGAAAAGAAATGATGGAAGAATTTGTAGAAGATAAGTGTGGAAAGATAAGGTTTCTGTGGTGGAGGTGAATGTGCAAAGACGACGATGTAATTGATTCCATTTTTAGAGAATTTCAGTAGTGGCTTCGTTTTGGTGGTGCATAAACCCTAGTTTTCCCCACGATTCGCCATTGTCGATGTCATGAATTTGGGTTTTTAGAGAGGGGTACGAAAGGGCGACCTGTCAACTGTTCGTGCAATCATCAGCAGGGAGATGTTGAACAGCGATCGGATAACTGATGGAGATATCCTGTTGGATATGGGTCGGGTGAATCCATATACTGTAACTGAATTCTTAAATCGGATATGGGTTATAACTAACTAACTAACTAATGTAGAATAAGACTCATTTTTTTAAATTTAAGGTAATGTAAAAATTGTTAGGAAAAACGCATTAATTAAAATAGCAATAAACTATTGATCACTTCCAATTTTAGAAACGGCTTACAAAATCCTTAATTTTATAAACGGATTATTATAACGAGTTATACCGATAAAGCGGATTCGAGTTAATCGTTTTTGTAACAAATGGCTTTCCTACAAGTTTTGGTGGTTATTATTAAAGTGGATTCCTACCTAATTTAATTTAAGCTCAATAGATATTGTAATTCCGACATAGATCTGTCTAATATGTGAAAGAGAAATAAAGATAGCGGATCATTTATTTTATTCATGTTCAGTGGTTAAGGATGTGTGAAACTAGATGTTAAAATGGAAGGGCGGCTCTTAGGGTGTGTGCTCATACATGGTCTATGTCTAGGAGAGGGCCCAACGTTATTTTTGAATATACATATGTATAGGAGTCTATTATTATAATTTTCAAATCTATACAATAATATTCAAAGTCCATGTTTAATGCAATTAGCGTATAATCTGTTAGACACACTATTTTACGATAATTATTTTGCTTTGGTTTGTGTATACCTATTGGGTAAAAAAAGTTAGCCTATAACCATTAAGCAAAAAAAAAAGTTGTGTTGAGATAAACCGTTTTTATCATGGTATTCAATGATAAAAAGATTTTGGCTTCATTGGTTGCTGATGAAATCCAGGCCGCACTTTTATACTTGCATGAATATAGAGCCAAATGTATTTCTTAGTTGGTCTAGGGCTGTAAACAAACCGAATGTTCATGAATCGTTTGTGAAATCATTCGACGGGAAGTTGGTTTATGTTCGTTTGTTTAATAAACGAACAAACACAAACAAGATTTCCTATTCGTTTAATTGAACAAACGAACACGAACAGAGATCTCATTCGTTCATTTATGTTCGTGAACACGCACTTTTCCGTTCGTTCATTTAATTAAACACAAATCCAACATTTATGGATTTGTGCGTTTTTAATAATGTTGGACTTTCATTATAGTGTGTTCATTCGTTTACGTTTGTCTATTATTTAAATGAACGAACAAAACTGTACACGAATTAACCAATCTTTACAGTCGAACACAAAAGCTCGTTCGTTTATCATTCGTGACCGTTTATTTGTTCGGCTAAAAATAAACGAATAAACACAAACACAGAAATCAGTCCGTGTTCATTTATTTGTTCGGCTAAAGTTTAAACGAACGAACGCTTAACGAGCAAACACGAACAAGCCCCGTTCGTATTCGTTCGGTACATTTACAGTTCTAGTTTGGTTAGTTGTAATCTCATTTCTTTATACTAGTCATCTGTAAACTTTGTCTATACCATCTTCTTAGAGTTATTTTAAAATATTTTTTGCTCCTAGAAAGGTGATGACAATATCAAAACTCTTTTGCCTAGTGTGTTGTTCTCTTGCCATTAAAAAAAACCTATACATCGGATAACATATTTTTTTTCTTTTTATTTACCACCTGTCATCCTATTATTGGTTAGTTTTAGTACTTATTTTTAAATATATTAAGAGTTAAGGCCGCTAGATAGCATCCTATTTTTTCAAAAGAGTCGATGTAGGTAATTTAATATTGTATTACAGAAATAGGAAACATATTTTTTGCTTTAGAGTTAAAGTAAATAAGGACTTGAATTTTTCGATTATGGTTTTGTCTCTAACTGAAGTTCCCACTGTTGGATTGCCTCCAAACTTTGGTGATACGACCAGAATTCTTTTTAGTGATGATGGTGGAGTCCGATTGGCTTCATGTCGGCCGCGTTGCCGGATTTAAAGAAAACATCAACACGCATCCACCATCGCAAAGACGACTAACAAGAGGTCGATCAGACTCCACCATCACAAACAAGAAGGAACTTTGGTCATGTCACCCAGGTTTAGTGGTGATCAAACTATGAAAACTTCGACTAGAGCCAGAACTTTTAATGAAAAATTCAAGTCCTAACAAATCACCATAAAATAAGGACTGATTTGAGTAATAAAAAGGTAAATTACCTACCCAACTCTTTTTAAAAGTGGGATGCTATTTTGAGGTATTAACTCTTATATTAGATACTAGTTAATACCATTAATAACAATATTAAATTATTAGGCAAAATTCATAAAAAGTAACCAGCTACATGATGGTGTAGCTAAGTTATTCCCTTTATACATATTCGTAAAAAGTAAAATAAATTTGAATACATGACAACCATAGTTATCAAAATCTCGATCTTGATCGTAGGATCAATACAATCAATACAATTGCATCATCGGTACTTTCATATTTATTTTTTAAATTAATCTAACATGTTAAAACAAGTAAATCAACATTTTCTTTATATTAATGACAACTTTTGATAATGCAAGTCTTGAAAGTGACAATACCTCAAAAACAAAGTATTTTAAAATACCAAAAGATCCAAGTTAAAGAATACAGGTTAAGCTAGATGTTCTTGTTTTAGAAGAGTTAAAATATCTTGTCTTATTTTACGTTTACGAGAGAAGATATAACTTAGTTAAAATGTCTACGAAGTATAAATAGTATTTAATCACTTTTAAAAATAAAATAAGATATATTTTTTGAAACACTTATAATTTATTTTAAACAATGTCTTTGTTAAAAACATATACCCGTATCAAAATATTTTTAAATAATAAACACTTATTTTAAAAAAAACAAGAGGTTAAACTCTCTCAGTCAAAATATCATTAAAATTTAAAAATCCATATATACACTGGACTGGATAATCAAAAAACTTGTGTTCGGGCTCAGCAAATGTCTTTAAATACGTAACGGAAAATTGCTTCTTAACCCAAGGCCCAAGATCAAGATAGATTTAGAACGTTTATAGGAAAATCCGAAAATGGCATAAATAGTGAAACGATTTTAATATTTATATTAGTTTAATGCTAAAAATATTTTAAATGTTGATCTTAAATTCTCTATAATATAAAGTTTTTAGATAGTTATGGTTGCATATAATATTTAAAATGTTCAGAACGATGAAGAGTTTCAACGTTAAGTAAAAATCATAAAGACAAAAATATTCATCAAACTGTAATGTAACTGATTTGAAAGTTTTCTAGTGCTAAGCGTTCAACAAGGAGTTTATGCAATGCATGAAAAAATAATACTAGTTTAACGATGCGCATCTTGACACTAAAAAAGCATACAAGAATCTCCAATTTCTTATGTTTGATGTTTTCAAATTAAAAGACGTTAATCGTAAAATTATGGAAAGGTTAAAAGAAGAAATTCACAAAAAAATATGTTATAGTTCTTTTAGGTGTATTTCCATACAGTATTTTATTAATTATGCAGTTGATAAAGTGGATAGGACCCCGAATTTGGTGCATTAAGAAATAATCTCCTCATAACTGAATGAGGGACATAAAAACTAACGTGACGTTGTGATATCGAATGAACACCTACACTCTAATAACAAACATTGAGTAAAAACACAAACATTGAGGGTGATGGGTATTTGAGCCTCGCCTTTACACGTGATGTGTTTCCAGTACAATGTAAACTTATGTCTTGATACAGATGTACGTCATGACTCATGACCTTTTATATAACTTTCACTAGTTTTATTTTAAGATTAATACTCGGCCTAGTGTCATAGACCATGCTCTCGAGTCTTTAATTGTAAGTCCTTTTGTTTAAACAATAATCTGCATTTTCAAAAAAACTGATTCATGTAAAAAATAAGACCATACTCTGTAGTTAATTGTTGGTCTTTTTTGCTTCACGTGATTAATTTATGTTATTACCAAGTAGCATCCCATCTTTTTCGTTTTTTACTGACCGGTCCATGTGACCTCATTGTAGCTTGTTGCTATTGTGTAGTTTGATGAGCGTCTTTTAGCTACCAATCCTATTGGATCCGGCTATCACCGTTTACGCAATTTTCCCTCTTTTTAAGACTTGTAGCGACAAACCTTAGAGCAAACGGTGTGAGCGTTGAGCCGTTGACATCTCCCGTGGTGGAAGGACCACGGCGCGGTCGAGCATCCGCCCGCTCCATGGTAGTGTGGGTAGCGGCTTCCGGTGTTATACTCCATGCAATGGAAAGCAGGGGGTAGCTACATGTGGGCTTGGTTCTTCATCCTTCTCTCTTTGTTATTTAATTTTCTTTTTTCGTTATTCTATTTGATTTTTGACTGGTAGTAGGTATTAAGTGGGTTCCAGATTTTGTTGTAGTGGTGAGTGACTACAACGAGGCTGGATGGTGGGAGAAAAAAACTGACGTGACAATATGATGGGTTTGGTGAACGTTAACCATACCGTTTACTCTTAATCGCCATAGCACCGCTATTAATCCTCTACCACTGCACCACTATTTGTGCAATTGTGCTCCCTCTTAGTCGTGTATTACCTTTGTGAGTTCGATCATAGATCTAGCCACTATAATTTTATATTCACTTTTGAGAAGTTTATTGACGATGCAACCTTTTGTCACCGTCCCTCACTAGATGCCATTTACTAAATTAGCGTGTCATTTATGGTGTTGTTCCCTTTGCTTATGAGTTTGTTGTGCGTTATTGACTCTCGGCTATGTTTCTTGTTGGACATCCTCAATTTCCGTAAGATACCAATTGTAACAAGTATCGTATTGAAGCAAACACCACAATGATATGAGATGTATGAACATGAAAGGAGACTGATAAATATGAAATTGTGAGTGTTTGGTTTATTAGGGTTTGTAGATATGTATATATACCCATAAGGTATTTACTAAACATACCATATACTATAATTAATGTCAATAACAAAATTAAACTTAACTAAAATATAAATAGACACAACTTTATGTTCTAACAACTTCTTTCACTGATACATCATACATGACTCATGCTTGAATATATACTCTTTTGCCTTATTACTCAACCCCGCCCTCAGAACTTGAGGATTAACCCAGGCCCTACTGATGGTGGTCTAGTTTCACCTCTGTCGCTATCGTATAACAAATTTTATCGGTCTGTAACAAAACAAGATGTTTGGTATTACACCTTTTTAATTACAACCTAAACCAAAAAGAATACATGGTTATAAGGTTATCACTTTTGATCTCGATTTATGGATTATTCCATGCTTCTATAATTGGTATTTTGAAATTTTGGAGTGTCTACTATAAACAAATTTCAAATCCCATGATAACATAAAAGTACAATTATGTGGATGCATTATTAAGCATGTTCAAAGGCAAAGAATATTGGTTATGATGTGATGATGATTTCATTTTTTCATCAGTATTAATATACTATTATTGGAATTAATTAATTTAAAAATTTGTTATTGTTTTATTTCTACTTGGTGGGGTGTTAAAAAGTACTAATAATTGTTATTTGTACAATTTGAAAAGCTTAAGTAAATACAAGAAATAGTTTTTATTTTTTTCTCTTTACATGTATATCTTAACAACTATCCCTAGCTACTAAGATTACAATTGTAGGTTTTTGGTATATATATTAAACACTTCCCAACATGATTTATTTACTAATATATATCAACTAGCTAGTTTTCTTAAATAAATTGCATATCATGATTATATATGCACATGTACACAAAAGGTGTCATATATTAATATAATTTAAAATTTCAACATAAATTATATATATATATATATATATATATATATATATATATATATATGAGAGGGTTCAAACGAGAACTGTTTTTCGTACGAGAACTGCGAGAACCAATCTTAGCCGTTCATTTTGGATAATGGAATTCATGGATGAAGAGCGTGGGGGGATTGAGTGTGGCAGGGTGCATGTAAGGAATTCAGTTAATTACTTAAACATATATGTATCTAACAACATACGACAAGGTGTGAGAGTTATATATATCATGTGTCTTTAAGATTTTATTTACTTTTTTTAAAGAATTTGTGATATTAATATCTTTATTAAAATTTTAAGATATAGTACAATCAATATTATATCATATTATTTTCTCACTTAGTATCAAAAATCGCTTTAGCCAATTTATAAATATTTTTGTGATATCCTATAGTATTTAAAGATTAAGTACTTCTTACTAGAATATATGAAGAGTTATGGATGAAAAGTGTGTGTGTGTGTGTGTGTGTGTCTGTGTGTGCGCACGCGTGTGTATTGAAACAAAAGAAAATGATGAAAACGATGGAGAAATATGAATTAAGATCCTCTTAAGTTTTGTTAAACATGACCAATCATTTTTTCTTATAAAAATAAGAGTGGATTCCTTGTTTTAAATCAAAACTTGATCCACTTTGTAGATGTCATTCTCATTTTTGTTAAAGATCATAATTGGTTATGTTTCACCAAAAGTTGATAGGATCTCAATATGAGAAAGAGACATCATTTTTTACTACAAGCTTTGAAGAATGGGAAATAAGCTTGGGACATGTATTATCATTCAAATGTACTATAAATAAACTCTTATCTATAATAATTAATTGCTTGGAAAAAGCAACCATATAACTACGATGTCAAAACAGACATGTAAAATTGATATATTATCGGAAAAAGGAATAAAAGGTGAAAAACCAATACTGGGTTCAATTCGATACTCATTTAATATTTTTCATCTTGATTTATAAATTAATATTAATATTGTTGATACTAATATGAAGCTTTTCAATTTTATTATGGTTACCCTTTATATCATATGCTAAATATATAATTCTTAAATACAATAATTGATATAATATTAACATTGTATTTGTGATTTGTACCAAAATAAATGTTATTTTGTACCGCATTCTTGTTCTTGTATACATATTCTTGTTCTCAAAACATGAAACATCCATTTTGAATTCCTATTATTCTTTTAACGATCCTCTTTGTCTGTTTGAAAATTCGATATATGAACTATTGTCTGTTTAGTGTCAGCTCTTATTCTTGAATTTACATGCGTGACACATTTGATATTTTGTTTACATAATTACGTATTTGAGGAGAAGTTCATTTGAGAACTACCCTTAATGCGAGTACTACATGTAAACACCGTTAATATTCATCAATGACTCGTTAATAGAAGTAATTTGGTCATTTATATATTTATCAAACTGTGAATTGTGTCCGGTTGGATGAGTCGTTATTTAATAAGGCTTGATTGCCCCAATTAATGAGTCATTAACATTATAGCCATAGGTTTAGTTTAATTAAGGGTCAAGACCGATTCTCATGGTACTCAGAATAATAATAGTTCTCAAATGAAAATTTTCCTACGTATTTGTGCTTTAAAAATAATCATAAAACGTCGTGGGCTGTGCGTAGCACGGCCTAAAGACTTTACTAGTATATACACATTCGGATCTGGTTTGGTTTAAACGGCCGGTTTCGTATCACAAACATAAGACCGAACCTTATTAACGGCTTAAAATATTCAAACCACCGACCGAGACTTGACAATTTTTTTGGTTCAACGAGTTTATTCGGGTTTTGTCTAAACTTTAAACCATTTACATCCATAGTTCCCCTCCTGTCTACCTAAACAATAGAAATATAAGTTAGAGGTATGTGATCGGCTAGATGTCCTAAATGGCCATTGGTAACTAGACTATTCTATGTGTTTCTATTAGTAGTACCAGACGTACCGCTACCAAAATGGGCAAAGGGCCCAAAAATGGCCCAATAGAGATTGATGGCCTAAAATTTAACAGATATGAAAATGCCCTCTGTGTGTATGAAATGTTGGACTCTTTAGTAGAGGAAAACTAACGCTAATAAGACCAGAGACTAGTGGTAAAAGAAAATCAAGTTGGGATAGACTAAAACCGTAATAATTGTAACCTACGAATCAAATCAAATCTGTAATTTTAGGTAATAAAAAATGTAATTAACTCAAACATGTATTAAGCATAAAAAGTTTCTTGATATTAGAAACTACAAATTATAACTTTTTTTTTACAAAGAAGATTCATATTTGATGCAATAGTTATGATCCGAATAAATTATGTACAGAGTAAATTACACGGATGGTCTATGTGGTTTACCACTTATTACACTTACGGTCCTTAAACTTTATTTATTACGCTGGTAATCCTACTGTTTAGAGTTTGTTTCACTTACAGTTCCTGGTGTAGTTAAAAAGACCAAAATATCCTTATTTTTCCACTTGAACTACTATAATACCCCTCATCCTCCTTTTTTAATTTTTTTTCTTAATTTAAAATCATTTTAATATATAATCTTCTTCCATCTCTCAATAACTATGACTGAAATCACCACCGTCACCCACCACCCTCATCGGAGAGCCACCGCCACCCACCACCCTCACCGGAGAGCCGCCGCCGCCGCCGCCGCCTCCGCCTCCGCCCACCACCCCCTTACCGGAGAAAACCACCAATGCCCTCACTCCTCTCTCTCTTTCTCTCAACCTTAACCATTGCCGTCGCACCCTCGTCGGAGAAAACAACCGGCCGCCATTGCCGTATATCACCATCGTCGCATGCGATTTCAGATCCTCCACCGCACCATCGATTTGTTCACCTCCCCTCATGCGATTTCAGATCTGTGTATGAACATCATCGCCACCACTATCGTATCTTCACCACCGTCGCATCATCACCACCACCACATTTCAAATTAGTTTTTTTTTTATAAAACTACTATCTCTTTCTATCACAGACACACACCCTCCCCCTCCTTTCAAATTAGGGGTTGTTCATGCCTATTCACATCTGTGTAGCATTTAAGATTTTCTTCTTGATTTTTGTAGATTTTCGTATTTGGTTCTTGATTTGGGTAGATTTTCCCTCATGGTATTCTTGACCTTGTTTTTTATTCGGGTTGGTTGAAGGTGGTGGTTATTGGTTTTCCTGATGGGGGACGTTTGAGGGTAGATAGTGGTGAGACGGTGGTCGGGGTGGGTGGTGGTAGACGGTGGTCAAGGGTGGGTGGGTTGTACTGGGCGGTGGTCAGGGGTAGAAGGTGATGGTGGTTCAAGCTTTTGGTGTTGGTGGTGGTGGTGGTGGTGGTGTTGGTGGTGAAAGTTATATTTATTTATTAAATTGTATTAATTATTTTTTAATAGAATAAAAGTAATAAAAATAAACAAATTAAATATAAAAGGATATTATTGTCTTTTTAAGTGTATACGAGTGTAACCAGGGACTATCAGTGAAACAAAGTGCAAACAATAGGGATTACCAGCGTAATAAATGAAGTTTAAGGACCATAGGTGTAATAAGTGGTAAACCACATGGACCATCCGTGTAATTTACTCTTATGTACATGAACAAGCATTAAGAAACAATCATACATGCACGGGACGTTTGAAAAAACTTTAAATATCTAACATGTAATTAAGCATAAAAAATATATAAAGTCATTTCAACAAAGTGAATTATATCCAAATAAACAATAATAATTAATACAACATATTTATTAAGTGTTTGAATATTGAAATTTATAAAACTTTTAAAATTTTCTATAGTAGTTCTTTGTATACTACTATATTCATAATTTTATTTGTTAGGTTACCATCATCCTCACAAAGAATAACTTTTAACACGTTATTGCTTGTGACACGAAAGAAATGTACATGTTAATGTAACTTACATGTAGGAATGGCAACGGACCGGTTTCGGGCCGGAGATTGGTCCCCTATCCCAGTTTATAAAAACCGTCTCCATCCTTGCTTAAAAAGCTACGGGGATTTAAATGGGATCCATGTCGGGTAACCGGGAAAAAACGCAAGGAAACGGGTACCCCCGTTTAATGTAACGGTAATTTTCACTGTGGGAATACCCGTATAAAGTTAAATGGTAATTTTTCACCGCGGGATCTCCTACACCATTAGGACTTTGCCACGAGTTTTAGAAAACGATTATACTAAAACTGTACATCATTATAGACAAAGTTGTTGCTGGTCGGCTATTTGGAAGAGACATAGTCGAGAGAATGAGAGATCGAGGTTAGTCTCTTGATGGAAGATTGGAAGAGAGGCGTCAAAGAGTAAAGAACTTGGGTTTCTTAAAACATATTTATATCATTTATATATAATTAAAATTACCTATAACATATTATATAATATAAAAATAAAATAAGTAATTTAAATTCGGCCCGGGTATCGGGCTGGGTATCATTGTCCCCGTCCCCAATTATCATCCCCGAACCTGTCCCGTTTATCTTGGTTTTGGTTTTCCTCGTCGGTTTCGGGTTTTTTTTTGCCATCCCTACTTACCTGGCACGCTGATGATGTGTCAGCGTGAAGAAGGCATCTTGGTAGTTGGTCGTGATACTTTAAGATAATAATGCTTGGAGAGTGGTCAGTAAGATATATGTCGCTGCTTGAAAACCCAATATCCTTCAACTGAAGACATTTTTGTAGAGTATCTCCGTATAACTAAAGCTTAGAAGACATGTATCTAAACGCACTTGAAACAACCATTTGACTTTACAACATGTATTGACCAACTTCTTCGGGATATCTGGATCTAGAACCTTCTTTAAAGGTATTTGGAAGATTATCAGGATAATATTGATTGTATGTAAATGAAATTATATAATTAATAATAATATTAAAAATAGATTTATTTATTTTAAATGTCATAAGATGTACAAGGAGAATAACAAATTAACGAATCTTCTAATCGTCTAATATATATAAAAGACTAATTAGATTAAATTAATTAGACGATCTAAACCGTTCATTTAATAAAATATTTAATCTCGATCATTATTCACTTAAAATTAAAAAATCAATTTTGACTTTTTAGGGTCAAACTATCATATGAAGACCTTTAATTACAATACTGACCATCCATTTATTTAAAATTGAATAGTTCATACTTTAAAACTAGAAAAAGGATAAAATACTTATTATTTTAGCACCACGAAATTGAACATAAAACTAATATGTATGCATTTCTTTTTTTTTTCTTTTCAATAATATTTAACAAGCGCAATAATAAATCTAAAAATATAAATAAAATATTTAAACCACTTAACCAACAATAAATCAGAATATTTATATAATATTTAATATATATTAAAAGAATAGACTTATGATATTATTAAATTATTTTTGAAATATTTTTTACCAATTAGAGTCCTCTATTTCAAAATGACTTCAGCTTATTATTGAAATTTTTTCTAACAAATCATCTCTATTTATTTCCTAAAATTACTGACAACTATCATTACAAATCTATGAGTATATATATATATATATATATATATATATCAATTTTCTTTTATTCATCTTCCAATTTTCATGAATGTTTCTTGATTTGATATTGATATATGAATTTATTATATGTTTAAGATTTCTCACCATAAATGTTTAAAATTTACATCAACAATTCTCGTGTTTATACATGGGGTATTAATCTAGTTTATTTATATTAGAAATTAGTCGGTCCTATTAAAATGGTAAATTTAGAAAATATCCCGAAGTGATCAAAAAGTACAAATGAATAGATGATTTAACATAATATTTCCAAATATATTCCCGCTAAGAATTACTATTGTGATAAGTTTTAAGTCGCATAGAAGAAGAAACACATGTTTCTAAATCAATGGACCTAAAGTTGGTTCCCCATGTTTGGAGACTTATCTCCATTCTAACACATACTCCACACAAGCACGAACTCCACCTCCTTAACACTCTCGCAAGAAGAAATTAAAGAACAAAGAGTGAAATTGGAGTCTTGCAACGTCAAATAAAAGTTATAATATGCCGTTTAGCAATTTATCAAAAATTAGAACCTAGTAAGTCTCCTTCTTATTGTATATTAATGTTCTTGATTTCAAAGTTGAAAATTGGAGATCAATAGGTGTATGTAACACTGATTTGAGTTAAAGAATGATCTCTGAGTGTCGTATGACATTATTGTGGCTTATGGTAGTTGTTGTGCACACAAACTCTAAGTTGTAGCATGTGGATGGACGGTACTTTCGTTTATGAAACACTCTATTTTGTATATGCTATATGTATGAATAATGATCATTGAAACTGTACTTGTTCTAACTAATATGATCCGTAAAAATAATATACATATTTAAGATAGTTGCCCAAATAGCAAAACCTAGTTATGAATAGTACCCAGCGTATTTTAAATTGCTCATAGTTGTATATATAGATATAGTAGAAGTTTGAGGGAGGTTGAATTGGCAGATGACCATGTATACACACAAATGGAGTTAAATTAAAATATTCGACTTGCTTCTTCTTGATTGCATGAAGAGAGATAGAGAAGAGTGGTTTATTAGATAAATAGGACAGTTATCGGTTAAATATGACGGTTAACTAATAATCAAGTTGAATGCTAAAATTAAGCTTGCATCAAATGCACAATAGTTTAATAAATAGATGAACAAAACTTGGCATAAAATAAATAAGAAGGTGATGCACAAAAGATATATAATAAAAAATAATAAAAATTCCAAAAATTTAAAACTCGGTACTCTAAAATTGCATTTTTCTAATTTCCCATACACTAATTAATTGAAGCTTTATATTAATACCGATAAGTAATACAAAAATTGTTGTTCCCAAACTGATATCGTAAAAACTGATTTGAGTAGAAGAAGCCAGGAAGGTTGAATACACAATTGATCAGACAAATATACTTTAAACTTCAACTTTATTTACCTTCAAAACTCACAGCTCGTTTATTTAATAAACTAATCTGAGTTGTCGAACACATTACGAACACTTTGATAATCCTCACAGGCTACGAAACCAATACACACATAAAGTTACTAAACATATTAAGAGTTTTTCTATAGATACAACTTATGGATTGTATTCAAATTATAAAACATATCGTAATCTAATTAAAAATCTCATGTAAAAGATGATAACTTGGATAACATTGAGAATGTCTTCAGACTAGTCTGTAGAAGTCTTCAAACATATATAATATATATAAATTAGAGGATATTGAAGATAGTCTTCGAGTATAACACAAACCCTTTGAGGTAACCTAGCTTGAACTCTTTCACACTAGTTCATCAAACTAATCTTCATGTCTCCACATCGAACTTATAAATGAAAACTTATACTCGCCCTACTAGATCAACTGATTTCACTAACAACATACAAGAGAAACCATATCCGGTCTCAATTGTGATACTCATTCACTTTGCGATTGATGTTTTTTTGCTTATTTACCATAAAAATACATTCCGCCTCAGCTGACTACTCAAACTTAGTATAATCATTGCGAATTATATAATCAAAGACCAAGTATTTCAAGTTACAATACAATGAAGTACTTTTGTTCATCGAATCTAGGTATATAGAGGATTAGACTAACAAAAATTACAAATTTTTTATTTGGAACAGTTAGCATAATAATGAGGAGGTTTTTGTGATTAACCATAACCAAACAGCCCTTTTCGATTAACCAAAATTTAAAAACGGAGCAATACTTTTTAAAAACAAACCGATTAGTTTAAACCTATTTTGTTCATTAAATCATTAATAGTACAATTAATTAACTTTTATGCTCACCATTAATTAGAACTCACTATATACAATGATACATAAAACTTGAAACAATGCTATTGGATTTATTTTTCCCAAATTGAAATATGTTATATGGTTCACACTTGAACTTGACACATTATTTGTTTTCATGGTTTATCTATTAATGATCCTGTTAGTTTGAAAAGTAAGGAAGTGGTGTTTAATAGTAGATGCGATTCGTAAAAATCAAAATTCAAACCGAACCAAATTCGAATAATCTGATTTGAGTTGGTTTGTTTGGTTTTTGAATTGGTTTTGGACTTGATTAAAAAATTTACATTGGTTTTCAAATCTATTAAAAAATTCGTCACCCGATTTGAAATTCAAATATATATATGCATATATATATATATATAGGTGTTATTACTCTATTTATATGTCTAATTTATATTTTCTGATCCATATATAATAATATGTTATTTCAAAACTACTAAGAACCCTTTAAATATTCTCCTAACTCATATTTAGAAGTTCAAACTTCAATTAAATATTTAAAGTCACAAAGTTTTCCGATTAAATTTGATTTAAATTATAAAAATTGAAACAAATATACCTAAATTCGAATTTGAACCGAATTCATATCATGAATTCAAATCAGTTTTACTAGCAGTAATATGAATTTGAATCGAATTTCAAATTAGTATAAAAAATTGTTATACTCGAACAATACGATTCAAACAATTTGAGAAATTCGAAATTCGATCCGAAAAACTTTAGGGGGTGAATTGCAAAAATGGTAATAATGTTGTGTCACATTATTTTAGT
This sequence comes from Drosophyllum lusitanicum, assembly GCA_032274825.1. Classification (NCBI taxonomy): domain Eukaryota; kingdom Viridiplantae; phylum Streptophyta; class Magnoliopsida; order Caryophyllales; family Drosophyllaceae; genus Drosophyllum; species Drosophyllum lusitanicum. The sequence continues at coordinate 8,001 of JAUEJL010059647.1, read as the reverse complement.
CTAAAACCCTAACTCATATATTCCTTTGCTTCCTCAAACCCTCGTCTACCTGCAAACTTCACGCACAACACAAAAAAACCATCTTCGATTGCTCTCGAAGGACCAGAAACTGCAATTCTTCGTGTGTGTGTGTGTGTGAAGTATGTTGCGAAGGAATGTGAGGTTGAGAAGAGAGTATCTGTACAGGAAAAGTTTGGAAGGCAAAGAACGTTTGCTTTACGAGAAGAAACGCAAAATCAAACAAGCTCTTGAAGGTTTTTTTCTTACTAATTCTCCTTTTTGTTCGAATTTTGTTGACGATTTTCTTGAGGTGTTTCAGTTTTCTGATACAATCGCGATTTATGCAACAGAGGGTAAGCCAATTCCAACTGAGCTTCGAAATGAGGAGGCTGCTCTTCGCCAAGAAATCGACCTTGAAGATGAACGAACTGCAGGTAATTTTTTCACATTTCTATTGAATTGATGCTCAAGTGAGCTTTCTCTTGCCTTCCAAAATCGATTTGATTTCTGGAACTTTTCTTTGAAATATGTCAATAGTTATGTGATAGATTAGTTTTTGTGTTAATTTTTTGGCATAAGTTATGTATGGAGCAATGTTAGGGGTGTCTGTTCACACTGTATCATTTCAGACTGCTGTTCAAAGATACCACATATTGCAAGTCCACTACCCAAAAAGGAATAGAAATATAGAATATACCCCAAATAGAATGGTGGTCTTTGTTTGTGTTGGGCAAAAGGCTTTCCGGCTTTGTTATGTTGTTTTTAGTTGAGTTCTGTGCTATGTCTTTCTCTAGTCTCTACCTTAAAGAAGTTTGCTTTATGGACAGTATTTGATTCTCTTATTTCGGGGTCTTTCATTAGAAACTGTTATGAGCGCTTATGACTTATCGCTTTACAAGTAACAATGTTTTCCATTGTTCCTAAATCTAGTTCCAAAGTCTACTATTGACGATGAATATGCAAATGCAACCGAAAGAGATCCAAAAATTCTGCTAACAACTTCTCACGACCCAAGTGCTCCTCTTAAACAGTTTGTAAAGGTTTGTCTTTTCACTAAATTAATTTTTTGTCAATCTCTCTTAGGATGTGATAACTTCTTTTATTTTAGTTCTTCTAGTCGTACTGTACTACTGTGTGGAAAAACTACTGCTTAATAGCTCGTATCTGCAGGAACTAAAGTTTGTCTTTCCTAATTCTCAGCGAATGAACCGTGGTGGTCAGGTTAGTTTATTGTTATATAAAAACTAAAGCGAGTTGATTTACTGCCTTACTGGTATTTCTTTGACAATTTTTGAAATGCTATTTCTCTTAAAAGTTGCTTTGTGTGTGTATGCTTTTATCTAAGAAGCATATGATATTAACATGAAAAGTGACTTAATGTGGTATTTGAAAATTAGTAGTTAAAAATGCATACTTTTTTGTATCTAAAGAATTTAGAATCAGGATCTGGTTCCTTTGAGGAATGAGCATCTTCATTCCAAAAAGCAAGTGAATATCTTCATCTCCTTTAGAGTTTGAAACTTTTTTGTTTTGGTTTTAGAAGAGATTTACAAACAACAATATTAACTATAAATGAGTATTGTTAATACTTAATAGCTAAATTGGAGCTACACTATCATAATGCATTCATGCCAATGGGACTTATAATCTTGGGACGGTGGGTTATTTTATTTCCTTTTTCTAATTTTCTGGGACCATATAATCACTCCATCTTTAATACTACTTCTTACAAGTCAGTTAGTATACTAATATACTTCAATTGAACATTCTATATTGAAAATATTATTCATGTTCTAGATAGCTACATTTGTTGCTGGTTTTCCTAGTCATCCACATTACGTGTTGCAGTCAGAACTCAGAAGAACTTACCTGCTAGTGAATTTGTCAATGCAGGTTATTTCTGAAATAGTTGAGACTTGCCGATCCCACGACTTCACAGATCTTATACTAGTTCATGAACATCGTGGTGTACCTGACACGATAATTATAAGTCACTTACCTTTTGGTCCAACTGCTTACTTTCAGATCCTCAATGTGGTGAGTGATTCTACTTTTCTTCTGCCTCTTATCGATTCTTATGCATTTCCTTTTATAAATATTCTTGTCTTGGAATCCTATTCTGTACATGTAGGTTACGAGACATGATAATAAAGACAAGAAGGAAATGGGAACTGTTTCCGAGGCTTATCCACATCTGATTCTCAATAACTTCTCTACCAAGGTATCAACATCTTAATTCTTCAATTTATTTCCATTAGACTCTGTTTTGTTGGTGGTTAATTGGTTTACTGATAAATTAGTGCAATGAATTTTTAGATTGGTGAGAGGACTGCAAACATCTTGAAGCATCTCTTTCCAGTGCCCAAGCCTGATTCAAAACGTATCATCACTTTTGCTAATCAGTCAGATTATATTTCTTTCAGGTCTCTCTTTAGTTTGCAGAGTTTTCACTTTTCCATTTTTTGTGTGTGCATAAAACGCCTATTCCTAGCTTGACATGATGACATTTGGCAAGATTTTCTTGACTATGGTTATAATCATAACTGAAACTTTAATGGTGTTGATGCCAAGACCAGTTAATATGAAACTATCAATCCCTACTTTCTGTTGTAATTTTTTTTGGCATGTTGGTTATAATTATAATGCACATTCGTTTCAGTGTTTCATGTGTTTTCTCTTGATTTTTATGTGTGGATTGACCTTGCTTTGGTTGGTTATTTTGAAATGTACAGACATCATGTTTATAGACAAAGTGGAGGTCCTAAATCAATTGATTTAAAGGAGGTTGGTCCCCGGTTTGAATTGCGATTGTATCAGGTAACAAGCATCCAACACAAGTTGCTATGCTTTTTTTTTCTTTAAAAAAAGAAATATATTTAATCTTCTACTCCCCTCAGTTCCAAATATTGTTGGATTATTACATTTTATCTTGTTCTTAGAGGATTGAACTATTTCATAATCTTACATTTGATTTTATTTGGTTTGTTGTTATCGCAGATAAAGCTTGGAACAGTTGATCAAGGAGAAGCTCAAACAGAATGGGTATTGAGATCGTTTATGAACACGTCCAAGAAGCAAAAGGTATTGGGTGAATGACAAATCCGCCCGCCCTCCCATCTCTTAGGATGGATATATTTTTGAGCTGACCGAGTTTGCGTTTTTTTTAAGAATTATTTCCTAGACTTATATGTATGTATCATTTACTTGATATAAAAACTTTGAATAACCCCTGTTATGTTTACAATTGTCGTTACATCTTGATATAGAAACATGGTGTTGTTTCTCCGTGTGATGAGCACCATACCTCTCCCACCACATCGTATTGGTGTGGAATCACCTCCCCGTTACACCATGATCATCGCTATCCAACCCCACCACATCACATGCTTCTTTCTAAAACACTGTTATTGTTGGTTAACCTTAATCTGGGGTAACCTTTACGATTGTTTATCGGTCTACAAAGATTTTTTTATAGCTAATAACTTATACCATTCATTTCACTCATTCATTTATGTTGCGTCTCATCCTCCTACCTCTTGTGCCTACTGTGCCAGTGACACCAATGTGACTACTGTGCCAGTGACACCAATGTGACTACTGTGCCAGTGACAGTAATGGAAGTCTCATCATTGAAGACTAATGATACGCACCAGACAATTTGAAAATGAGATCTTAAGTTTGATTCACACTTTAGCTTCAACTTCTTAGAGAGAATGGCCTGGCTCAAGTGGTGAGGAAGGGGTCATCTTTCCTTTCCTTTTATTTCTTCTTTTATTATTATTATTATAAATTGATTAATTAGGTATTAGGTGGGTCCTACAATTTGGTGTGGTGAAGAGTGATCGTTACGGAGCTGAGTGGTAGGTTAAATGGTGGGTGAAAAAAGCTGATGTGGCGGTATAGTGAGTGTGAGTGTTGCAAATACTCTTACATGAATGCAAATGTGAAAATGAAAAGGGGAGATTAGACGAGAATAAGTGAATTCCATATATTATCATTTGATGGGTAGGAAGAATTAGAATTTTCATATTTTAAGGCAAACATTGGACTTAATAAAATGATATGTTTTAGGATACAATATTATGGACTTAAGATGTCATCTTGAAGTTACCATGATGGCGCAAACAACTTGAATATATAAATTATGCAGATAAATTAATATATTAAATTTTTTATTTATAAAATAATTAAAAGCACAAAAAATATATAAAAATTTGCATATGTATGTACGTGGATATGGGTGGGTCATAGTTCTTTGAGGTCTAGGGTGGATACTGTTAGATTTTTGGGAGGAAGAAAAGATTCTGAAATCGTATGTAACCTCGACTGTTTGAAGAATCGTGTAAACATTATCCGAATATGATATTTTAACCTTATGTCTGAGTTATATGAAATCCAGATTATGTGGATCATCTTTTAAGGAAGAGCTCGTATCAAGATACTAATAGAAGACAACGAATTAAGTATTTATATAGAATTTGAATTCTTATGATTACCAAAGATAAGATCAAAAAGTTTAAAACACTAATTCTATCCCATAATTAAGGGATGTCGGTTTAGGCTGATTATCCATAAATATTTCGAAAATAATTATGATAATTATTAATCCAGAAAACAATTTCGATAACGTAAATTTCATTACACTAGAATGACCCGTTTGACCTCCGCCATTGGTTCGAACCGGGATTAAACTCCTTTTATACAAGCCTAAACTCCACATATCCTAACTTGTCTAAAATCAAGATATGAAGTTCATTGGTAATCTATAAATTCCATTACACTAGAATGACCCTGTGACACTAAAATCATGAACATATACCCATTTGTAGTTCTTTTCAAATGATAGTTGTATGTTCTAAATGTGTCTCAGCAACGGTATTATGAAGGATTATAAGAGTTTAAAATTCTAGTTTTTATAATGTGAAGCTATAAACCTCGTACCTGTATCAAAATTTTGTAGGGATTATAAAAAATAGAATCCCTTCTAATCCCTCAAATTAGAATCTCTTTAAAGTATGTTGTGAATTGTAGAATCCATGTCCTAAACTCTCCAGCTAGTTTTTTTTGTCAATACTTCGCGACAGAATGCTCATCCCTCGAAAAAACCAAAGAGTTACCAAGTCTAATATCTCTAACAAGATAGAGAATGGCATTGCATCATACTCATATAAAAGAAAACTTAGCAAGACCACATGAGAATTCATTCATACATACCAACTACCTACAGGCTATAGCAGATTTGCCCTAATATTCATCGTGGCCAACGGCCAACAAAAAGAACAGCACTTTAGTCTTTACTTGTTACGAATAGTGTACCATTTACTAGGCAAGAGCCTTATCGATTTCTTCAACATGAGCACGAAGTTCTTTCCACTGTATCATAACAGAACAAGCAAGGTCAACATCACAAAACAAACGATATTTTGGGATATCTAACAGCAGAAAAAAGGAGCATGGTTTACCTGATCCATACTCAACGAGATACCTGAAAATAACATCAAATAAGATCAGTCATTGCTATTTTTTCAGCATGTTTAACAACACAACACGTGGATGCAAACTAACTAAATCACATGCACAAACTGGCATATGATGCAGCATCATAATGAGATTATAAGAAAAACCAAGATCTAAAAAAAACAGAAAAAAGCATGTAAAGGTCCCATTTTAGACATCAATTTCCAGTCATGAGGTTATTCTGATTGTTTTCTAGTCATGTGCTCATCATATGCTCGGTTAGAGACCAAAAGCATCGAAAGGTCCCATTTTAAGAATCGTTCTTGTAATTAATGAAGTTTGAGGTCGAAAACTGTAACCTTTACACATACTGAAGAGAAAACATAGTTTAATCTGAGTTTTTATTTAGATACTATTTTTCTTTCCAGAACAGGTATCACTTTAAAAGTGAAAACCCGATTTGATTTAGTCAAATATGAATTACGTTAAAGCATGATACCAGATCAGAACCATAGTGCCGTAGCGGGAAACCCTAAGAAAGAATTCGAGGTTTTGGTTTTGCAAAAGAGCCTTAGCTAAATTCATTTGAAGTGCACAAACAATCGTTTCAGACTATCATAAGCTGAATCAAAAACCCTGATAAGAAAAAAAAGCACATAAATTCAGATAATACACTAGCTAAAATCAATTATGCATACAAAACATAGGTAAGTACTATTATAATAAAAATTGCAAACATGACAAGCATATAAAGCAAACCACCCTTAGTTATATTCACTTTAAGCATATCACCCAGTCATTGACACTCCCAATAAGTCCAGTAATAAGACCCTACTCAAACTATCATACATATCATTTAAAACTCCAATGAGCATATTAAGCCGCTAAAATTAGTTTACCTCATAGGCTGTAGCTGAATGCAAGTTTTTTGAAACCAAAAAGAAGCCCTATTTGAAGATCAATTGAGCAAACAAATCATAGTGATTCAAACTCTAGTTAAGGGATGTTTGGATGTGCATTTTGAAAGGTGATAATAAGTTTCAATATTATATAATCGCAACTTCCGCCATCGACTTTGCTGAACGCAATTTGAGCATACAAATCATAGCGATACAAACTCTAGTGAAATTTCAAAACCCCTAATGTGAAAACTAAGCAACTAAACACTAGTTCAATACTTCAATTCAGTTTATACAACTCAAACCCTAGTTAAAATCGCCTAGAATACAGAAAATAGTAAACCCTAAACCCTAATTCGCAGTTTTAAGACTGGTGTAATGTAGCGAATAAGAAGATTATTATCATAACAAATATATAACGAGGTTTTGATTAAGAAGCAAGAAGGTACCTTTTCTGCCAGGCATTTGCTTGCCATCTTTGATGTAGAACTCACGGATATCAACAACAATCTTCCCTTGCCACTTCCTGACAGAAACCCTTCGGTTTTTGGAGATATCGCAGATGAAGACGCTGTCTTGGTCGTCGCCGGAATCATCACCGGAACCGGAAGTGTCTTTCCTTGATGTTTTCTTCGGACGCTCAGCGTCTTCGGAGATGTAGCTGTCGTCCTCCTTGCCCTTCCCGCGCTTGAACGACATTTCTCTGCGTCTCTTTGGTACCACCAACCTACACACACACACACTTGCACTTTATTTCAACGTTACCGATCTGGATCTTAGCCCATTGGACCTGATCTGAGAAGCCCAAGAAATCTGGAGTTTAAGACCAGCGGTCCAAAGGCAGTCCAAGGTTTGTTTGAACAGGACGAGTTCAAACCGGTTCAAATTTCAGTCAAGTCGGTTTTTGTGAGTAGGTCAGGGTTCGGTCCTTGGTCCAAGATAGGTCTAAACCAGTGTTTGTTGGTGCCGGCAAGGTTTTGAAAACCGGACCGGTCATCAAACCGGTTGCTCAACTGGTTTACTGGTTCAATAGGTCGGACCATTTTAAAGAACCAGATGACATTATAAATGTTTTTTTAATCAGTCGAGCGAGAAAGTTTTTGCTTAGTTGTGCAAGCTAAGCCAGACAATGTTTCTGCTTAGATGTGCAAGCATAACTTAGCAATCTTTTGCTCAGCTATGCATCATCAATTCATCATTGTTCGGTCAATTGTTGTCTTGTTTTACTATATTACTGAAGAGAGAAAGGTAGATTTGAAATTGATAGAGAGAGAGAGAGAGGAAACGATATAAATGAAGGTCGGTCAACTATTATAGGTATTTGAAATTGATTTCTAAATACCTATAATACCCTTAAACCATAATTGCTAGGTGTTAATTTCACATTCACTCTTCCTTTTAACATTAAAACTCTTTTTATTTAAACCCGACTTTCTCTCTATCTCTATATATATACATATATACATATATATATATATATATATATATATATATATATATATATATCAATTTTCTTTTATTCATCTTTCAATTTTCATGAATGTTTCTTGATTTGGTATTGATATATGAATTTATTATATTTTTAAGATTTCTCACAATAAATGTTTAAAATTTACATCAACACTCCTCGTGTTTATACACGGGG